>JAVHNF010058913.1:0-15075 GCA_034783455.1 Micropsitta finschii
AAGATGTGGTGAACACTGCCATGAGGTTGTCTTACACTAGCCTAAACTGAATTTATTTGATTTCTCACCTAACCATACATCCTGAACTTTAGAAAACTTACCAGCAAAAGATATGTTCGTAGTAGTTTAGGGATACGCCAGGTATCTGGGAAACCCCTCATCACTACTGGAATTCCACACAAAGGTCCTCCTCCAAATCTACATCATAGGATAGAGGTCACAGCGTATTAGGACCTCAAAAGAAAGGAGCTTAAACCTTCTCTGTTCTGACTCTGCAGCTCTCACTCTGGCTGTTAAAAGCAATGGGTTAGAGCAGGCGAGTCCCTCCTGAGGGGCTCCAGACGCCTGCTGGCTCCTTTCTAGTTAATAGCTGCTGTAAGAATAGTGCTTTTTCGTCTGTTTGTGTCATGTTGATTAGCTTAGATAAGGACTTGGGGAAGGAGCAGGGAGAAGAGAACATGCAGGGGGAGGAGGATTTAGAAAGAAAAAAGGCGGCTTTCATCTGCTCTAATAATTAGCAGGTCATGCTGAAAGTGATCAGCATCCCTTTAAAGCAACTGTGCATGAAATGTGCTGCTCAGGTCACTGAACCCATGCAAGTCACTTAGTTGTATCAGTCACCAAGCCCCTGTGGCTTTCTAAGCTCCTCTGGCTTCTTAAGGGCTCTGGCTAAGATCCTTCTCCTTCCACATTTCCACTCTTGGACAAGGCTCACTGATCTTGCCACTCAGAAGGGCAGTGGGCATGAAGATGCCAAAGCCAACCAAGAACTAATGAAAGGCTTGCAAAGGACCTTCAGATTCTCTGATAAGGAAGCACAGAGAAACTTAGTGTAAAGTACTTGCTATTCCTGCAGAAAGCAAACTGGGTGCAAGAGCCTCTTTTTATCACCAGGAGATTTTCCCATCAACAAGGAAGAAACAGACTCCAAATGTGACACAGATCTTCCACAATTCTTACAAATTAAGAATTATTTTGTAAGAATAAGAATTATTTATATTGGGCTGCTGTCCCAGGCATCCCTCTGCAATGCACATGTTGATTCATGCAGAATAGATGTTGGGGATCCAGCTGTGAGTCCCCAGGACCTTGCCCTGCTGTCAGACAAACTTGAATACTCACAGAAGACACTGTCTGGGACTTAATACATAAGCCCTGGTGCAAAATGAACCAGAGCAGGGAGGCATCAAACCAGCAACTCCGATCACTTGGGCTTCTTCTCCCCACAATGCCTTCAGGAAAAGCCAGCATTCTGCTCCTGGAGGGGCAGGACTAGTTTTGCTGGAGCACATGACCTGTCCTCCTCAAAAGGAGGTGAAAAGATGGTTATGACAATAATAATTCCGCCTCTGATGTACTCACATCCTTCTATTAAGGACACATTACCTCAAAGGTCAGTAATTGCCAGCCAGAGCCAACTCTGCCTTGATAACCCATCTTCCAAATGCACTAAGTGCCTGACAGTGCCCAGGCCACCAAGAGACTGTCCTCAACACGCTGTATGGAGAGAGCAAACTTTCTGTGATGGCTGTGTCTTCACAAGTGTCTTTAATTTCAGCAGCTTTCCCTCACTTCAAAATCGTTCTTCCACCTCCGCTTAACACTTATCCCCAACCCGACACACTTCCAAAGCATCCCTGCTTGAAACAGGCCCGGAAAGACGGAAATTAAGAGATTAATTTCAAATAAAGCAATGGGTTAAGTCATTGTATGCAGAGTTACCAGATGTGCCATCAGGCCCCAATGCTTTACAAAGGCAGGAGTCTCCTCAGGCACGCAAGGGGATGGGAAGAACAGAGGATAGTCCCTATGAGATCAGTGTGGTACCTGCGCTGGTCTAGGAGGGCAGGAGCAAAGCAGAAACCCTATGTGGGGAAGGGGAAAAAAAACACCATATAAGTAGCAGAGACTGAAATCACCCAAACTCCCTCCATATATCTCAGTAAAACACAGAACACCGCAATAGTCTCAAGAGCATCAGGAAGGAGCCAAAGCAAACCGAAGTCTGAAATACATCCCTCTGTGGTACCGACCTCTGAGAAACGGGGAGCTTCCTCCAGAGGGGCGGCGTGGAGAACCTCAGCGACAAACCTACAGCAATTATTAGGAAGGCATCATCCATACATAATTTTTAATTTAATTTAATTAGGCCCCCTGCTAACTTCATTGCTTATTTAACTGGGCTGCTCATTCAATTTATGTTGCTACTGTTGCAGATAACTGCTCTGGGCCCCATCTCAGTGGGAAAGGCGCTGGAGGATGCATCTGGGAAGGCTGTAGCCCCAGGCCCATGCTCCCCTGACACTCAGCACCTCTCCTGGGATGGAGGCATTCACATGGATTTGACCAAAGCTTGGATCAAAGGCTTTATGCCTCCATTTTTCTATCTGCATGCAGAGAAGTCCCAAGGAGCTCAAGGAGGAAAAAAGGACTAAAAAATCCCCAAACCCAACACATTTATCACTGTTAAAGCTTGTGCACACCAGTCAAAGCAGCAGTCTCCTACACAGTTGCCAGATACCTTTTTCTTCCACCTAAGAAAATGCTCCTCTGTGGGGTTTGGGGATATATCACTCATCACCCAAGAGCATCCTTACAAAAACCATCGTCTCCCGCGCATGACACAGAAGGTCAGGACAGAAATCAGAAAAGGTCTCACGCAAGCAACTGCTCTTGCAACACTCCTGGGGCCAGGGAGGTCAGGAGCCTGAAGCTGAACCTTTCACACCAAATCAAAGCCAGAAACAGAGGATCCAGCTCCCCAAAGCCTCCATGGCCAGCATGCGCATCCTCCTCCCTATCACTTCAGACAGCCACGTCCCTCCCAGCCTGCCAGCCCTGCCTGCTCCAGCTGCTCAGACACAGCAGCATTTAGGAGCCTCCTCAGAGGACTGAGTCAGAAGCCCCAATTCCCTGTATGATCAGAACAGATGCAGCACCATGGCTGAGAAATGGAAAAGAGGAAAGAGCACTTCAAGCAGATCCCTGCAACAGCCTGCAGTAGGTAAGAAGATACCTCAGTCTTAGCAATGTCTGCCTCAGAAAATTCAGATATAAAGAGCCCTGACCGACAGGAGTAAGAGAGTGCAAAATGCTACAGACAGTAGCCTGAAATGAGGTAATTCTCTGTTGGGACTTTTGTTTGTTTGTGGGGGGTTTTGTGTATTTTTAATTCATTCAGTTCCACGTTTCTTCCTTAAATCAAACTGCTCCGAGTGTTCTGAGCACCCACACAAAGAGATGAACAGCTGGCCAGCAGGAACAGCCTGGGGCATCCTTCCATCCCTTGTGCAACAGCCCTGCCAGTGCAGAGGTGCTGCACACCATCATGGGAGCTGCCTGCACACCCTGAATGAACGTCATTGCCTTGTGCAGTATCTTGGAGACAGTGTTGTGACAGCTGCTTTTCAAGCTCCAAATTGACTCCAGACCCTAAAATCAGCCCTCAGGAGCTAAACATCATTTGCTCCAACCAACACACAGGGCTTGTATGAAACATCAGTTCAGGGAGCACCCTTATGGACCATCTCCAACTGGCACTTTGGAACCTGCTATATTAAAGGAAAAGAAATACAGCTCCACTGGTAGTGTCTTTTATTTTGAGGTTACCAGGTAAACAAAAGGACAGGAATCACTGCCACAAAGATGAACAATTCTGTCACGAAGCCAACACAGTCAAAGCTGTAATAGCCACAATCACTACAAAGCCTTTAAGGAGAACCAGCATCAGAAGTGATGAGTTTTCCAGCTAGATCTCATAAACACAAACCTTTGTCTCACTCACAACCCCACACTGATCACGAACACAACGTGCTCAAAATTAAACCTCACGCCAAGGAAAAGCGGAGCTGATTTTTGATTTCATTAGCACACAACCTCCCCAAGAGCAATAGGAACCACTTGTCTCTTCCTCATAAGTTAAAGTCACAAAATTATTTGCATAGCATTAGGAGCCATGTAAATGCTGGAGCTCCTCTCAACAGAGAAGGAGACAGACTCACAGCAGAGCCACCTCTGCCAGCCTGTCTTCATAGAGAACAGTGGCGGAGGGTAATAGCTGCATGAGAAGGACCAGGCTTGGCCATCAGGCCAGGGACGGGGCTGAAGTGGCAACGCCAGGATTATTCCACCCTTCACAAAGCAAAGGGATCACATCAACTCCTAACTATTCTATGATTCTATGATCTCGGCAATCCTCATTTCCTACAGCAAACAGTTCTCAGCGGCCTCTTCCAACCTCCCTCAGCAGGAAGAGGAGAACTTCTAACACCTAATCACTGACATTTAAGAAGGTGAAGCTCCAGCCATCAAGTTGACACCGCAGCAGGTGATGCAGCTCACACATACACAGTTGCATCCTCCCCAGAGAGAGGATTTCAATTTACAGTTTAAAAAGAAGAGAGGAAACTAACCTACAAAAAACAATCATCTTGATCTGGGATGTATTTACCCACACATACCATGTGGCCGCACCATAATGTGAACACCTGGGTGGATTACGTGTTTCTCCTCCACCAGCAGCGTCCAAGGCATGCTCACATCTGGAATCCTTTATGTTTTAAATGCTACTTCTGCCTTCTCCTTGGTGCCAAAACGCCTTAAGGAAGCAGCACATGCATGGGGGAGGAAAGGAGCAGAACAGTCAGTAATGTACCAAGACACTTCAGATATCAACATGATGAACGCAGCAGACAGCTTGAGAAGCAGACATCCACTGGTGTGCACTGTAGGCAGCAAATGAGGGGGATGCCATGGTTTTTAAAGAAGGTCACAGTAGGCAAAAGTTACTGTTCTCCTGCGGCTTAAAATAAAAAGCACATTCACATCACTCCCAAGTAAACCTCATGTTTGTTGTTTCTGTTTCTTTGTTTGCTGTGGAGAGCTCTAAAGCCAAGCAGCAACATTTCCTGGCCAGCTAAAGCTATTCACTTACAACTTGCAAATCTCAGCTTGCATCTGGATTGTTCTATGGCACAAGAGTTGCAATGAATTTCATGGGCAGCCCCTGAAGCACTCCACAACACAAAGCACCAAAAAGTGACATAGAGTACTCTCCAAGGCTGCCCCCAGCCAGCCTGCTGATCAAGGTCCTTTTAAAGCAAGAACTTCATAATGTGTCTCTCTAGCTGCTCGAGGAGACAGCATTAAAACACAAAGGCACACAGCTCTCATGCTAATGTTTCCATCTGCTCAGAAGCTGCATTTATTTAAGGACAGAATAAAAACCAAGCGTGCTGTGCTGCTCCTATGCACAGACACTTGGGTGCCTCAATCCTTTTAGGCATCCCCAGAGATTGTCAAAGCACCCTCGGGGACACGCAGATAAACAAACATTAAAGGAAGACGCATGTCAAGAGGCCCTTCAGCAGCTCTGTGAGAGATGTCTGGCATAAGAAGCATACAGAGGGCCACGAAAAACGCCTCTGCCTTCAATCACATCTGGGCTGACCCTCAGACAGGCTCATCTCACACAGCCTGCCCTTTGTCCTTGCTCCAGTTACCCCAGCAAAGACTGGAGTGACCCCAGCTAGCCTTTCAGCTCTTCGCTGTGAATGCCTAGCCTTCAAAGAAACCTGACCCAAAGTCCAATGAGGTTAATGGACAGGCACATGTTGACATCAGCGAGGTCCCTGGATAAGGCCACCACAGTGTTTGCCTTATTCTTGGAACCAGCACTACCTGGAAGTCAAGGAACAAAGAGGTTGACTGTCTTGCTATTCCCAAGAACCAGCCTGTCTCCTGTACACAGCCCTGGGCAGGGCTCAGGCAAGAGGGGACTGATATTAGGCGGCTTTTTCCATACCATCCACACTGTGTTTCCCCACAGCAAGCAGCCAACACAGCCAGATTCAGAAGTCAAACCCTGGAGGAAAGACACCAAGTTGTGGGGAGACCTGCACACAAAGCGTTGAGCTGCTGCATTATGATTCTATCTCATCTTGTGTGCCACAGCACCCGAATTTCCAGTCTCAAACTTCACAGACTTGGTTTCCTCAGAGGATCAAGGGTTACTCCCAGCATCTGTCCACCAGTAACAGCAGACATGACCTTGTTTGAATGCAGCACATAACACTGGGACTGGCAGCAGTCCCAAATACTTGCCTCGTAAGGCCAGAGGTTCGCAGAGCAGCTTCATTATTTACTTTGAGTTTAATTCTATCCAAGGTGATTTTTAGGCTGTGCTCCAGGGACATTTACCTCTTTACCCTGCCACAGATGTAAGGAACCCAGTTATTCCCCTAGCAGAAACAAAATCATCTGCACCATCAGTAAACCCAGACCTTTGATAGAAGCTCCCTGAAGATCCTCACATGACATAAGAGACGAGAGCTCTGAGAGACAAGCTCTCCTCTGCTCCCATGCCAGAACACCTGTTTATTTGGATGCCAAATACTCAACAGAAAGCATGAGCCATGCTTCTCCCCCACTTCTTTTGAAGATGATGGATGCATCTGGTTGGGAAGCTGAGCAGGAGCACACAGAAAGGCTTTTCTAACACCCCCGTAGCCCACAAGCAAGACACGCAAATCAGCTGCTAACAAAGATCAAGTCCTCATTAGACCTGAGATAGGAACGGATCATACAGAACAGCAGGCTGGAGTACTTGTGCATTAAAGCTACTTTTCTACAGCAGTGAAGAAGAAAGAAACAAAACAACCCAAACAAACAAAGCGCCCAAGGCAGTCCCAGGCAGGACATGCAAGCTCAGTAGACTGTTCATGCTTAAAGGGAAAGGAACAGTGAACCACCCTGCTCCCTTGTATATAAAACACGTCTTTAGGCACGCAACTCTGCTGGAGACCCTCAGCACTCTGTAACATGCCCTAGGCTGTTGGTATGAAAAGGAATGATTGTTTCCTTGGTGTCAGCAGAGCTTAACAGGCTTCCAGGTGTATGTTCCTCTGCACCCACATCTGCAGAGCCTTCACACAACGCAGGCAGCACAGCTAGGACAGTCTTCAGTCTTGGATCAGGCTGTACTCAAATCACTCACCAGCAACTTGAATGCCAGAAGCTTTAGCAGCTTCTCAGAAAGCAGTGCCTTGCTAAGAGTAGCAATACTGAGCCTGACTCAGTTTTAAACAAGCCACTGCATCAGCAGAGCTCCACTAGTGCCACAAGACCAGGGAGAGCATGGTGCCATAACTATGGCCCTAATTCAAACACCAGTAAAGACAGATAGCAGCTTGCATGGTCTTCATAGTCTACCTAGAATGGTTCTGAAAGAAAACAACCATGCTCTGTTATGACCTAGAACAGAGCCTAAGGAACTAAAGCTTGTTACCAAGCTGCAACACTCAACTTTGCAGTGTTCATAGCTCTGGTTTGATACCAGCTGAGCAAGCGTTTACCCACAGACAGTGCCAAGCTCTGCCCCATGCTGGCTCTGCACTTCACAGTGGTGATGGTGACCAGGAGAAGGTCACCAAGGCGAGGGAGGGAGCTCTAGAGAAAATGCATTGTTGGGAAAGCAGCAGGAATGTGGCACAAAGGTAACTGCTACAGCCTGGGGCCGCCAGATGAAAGCAGGATCAATACTCCACTATGCTGTTCAACCCATTTATTAGGTGGGGGAGGTGGAGATAAATGAGTGTTTGAGTTGCCAGAGGGTACACTTTCACCCCAATCTGAGTCAGCCAGAGCTGAACTCCTGCCCGGCAACACCATCCCAGCCAGATGATTTCAGCCTTGCAGTTCACTTAACCACAGAATATAAAGAGCCAGTAACCCAGCAGTCGATAATGGAATAAACCATAGGTCAGTGACCAGGGGAAAACACACCATTTAAAATGATTCCAATATTGACACGCACAGGAAGCAGGCCTGTGCTTTTATTTATTTATTTTAAGCAGCCTGTCTGCTCCGGAGCCAGCTGCTAAAATTACAAGGTTAGATTCTCAGAAGCCTGTGGGTAAACTGCGTAATGCCAGCACACATTCACATCACAACAGCACAGTGCCCGTGAGCAGAGCTGAGCGCATCGCCCATCACCGCATCACTGAGCCAAGGCTGGGGTACCTGAGCACAGCCTGGCCAAGCTGCCTCCTTGCAAGAGGGAGAGCACAAGAGACCCGCTCCAAACACTCAGCCAGAAGCCCAGCCAGGCTCGTTTATAGCTCCATTTCCTCTCAAGGCTGCTTTTCCCCTGGAAAATGCTGCACTGACAATTTGCACCTTCAGATTAAAAGATTGCTATAGCTCTCTAGCAACTGAAAACACCCAGAGACACTCTGTTCCCCTCCCAAGTCCAAGGAGCAGCTCTTCCATCTCACATGAGCAGAGCGAGGGCAAGGTGACACACAGCACTGCACAGGCACCAAGCGAACAACATTTTGGCTGAAGTTCACACATTACCTCAAAGCAGCCCTATTTCCTCAAAATAAAACAGGACAACATGATTCAGCAGGGCAACTCAGACACTAACTCTGGCCAACCTCTCAGCCCCATCCAGTAAAGCAAAACCAGCTGCACCATGTGCACCAACGAGAGTTTCCAACCTTTAAGATCAACAGAAGTACTGGGTACGATCTGATGCTTACACCCCACCACACAATTAAAGTTAAATCTTAACACGTTCAGACAGCAGGGTCTCGATGCCAATTCATCCTATTTGCAGAGCTGGCTGCTGCGATCCTCTGGCCAAGCTCCCTGCACTGAATGCAATCCAGAGCACTCTTCATCCACGCTGGCACCCGTCACAGCCATTGCTCTGTGTGCCTTCACCTGGCTGATGCAGGCAGGGCCAGCAGCGTGGCACTAAGGCACCATTTTACAATGGCAGCGGAGGGAATGCAGAGCTGAGATTGATGACCTTTCCAGGAGAACATCATGGAAATAAATAATGCTGTTCCCAAAAAATCTCAGGGTTTTCCTCAAAAATACCTGCCTGCCAGAGGGAAAACCTTCAAGGGTGAATTTAGTGCTTAAAAGAAAGACCACATTAAGAGGTCTGGAGGCTACTTGCTCTGCTTCTCCTCCAGCAGGAGTGGAATAAAGCACTGAAGATCAGTCGAGCAGAGCTCCTGAATACCACTGAGGGGCAAGCAACCAACACCAAGGGCTGCAATAGAGTTCAGCTTCCCACCCCAGCCTTTCCTTGGCACCTTTCTCCCCAGCACTAACAAGCCCACCAACATTCCCACCAACATTCCCACCAGCAGGAGAGGCACCTTCCCATTAAGGACCTGACTCTTGCCACTGACTCACTGAACATGTGCCACCCTGTGCAATGAGACAGCTCCGGCTGCCCAATGCCAGCCTTCATTCGGTGTCTGTCCCTGCCTCTCATCTGCTTGGCAAATAACCAGCAGGTAAACAACACCCAGCTAGCAATTTGCTTACTAACATGGTAAAAACCTTCTACTTTCTACTTTTTTTCTTTACTTTTTGGTGTTTTTTGGTATCGGCGAGTAACAAAGCCTTAATCCAGGCTCAATAAAGCACTGCAGAGCCTGGCTCAGCTCACTCTGGCTACAAACAAATCAATAGCTTTCTTATATCTCGCTGCCCTGCTTGGGAGGGAAAAGGGGCCACTTCTTTCCCAGCCAAGACATCTGCACAAGGCATCTATGTGCTGTGAGCCAGGACCCCTCACCAGGAGAGCTGAAAAGAGATGAAAGAGTGCTTTGGCACAGCAGAGCAAGCTCCTCTCACCCTCATCTCGGCTGGCACTGCCAGCACATTTCATGTGGGAAAGTTTTCAGCCCCAATTTGGCCTCCCAGCCACCACTGGTTCTGTACTGGTTATCCACAGCGGGGTGGAAGGAGCCACTCGGAGCAGGGGTTCAGATACTGGAGGTGGGATTGCACAGGCCTCCTGCTCTGCCCAGGCAGCTGCTGACAGAGCTGCTTATTCTGCACATCCATAAGCTTAAAAAATGAGGCTCAGAGGCACTGAGGAGGAAGCACACAGGAAAGCCAGCCCTGGATGCAGGAACGCTGCGGTGCAAATCAATCAGCTGCTCTCTGCCTCCCTAACAGCAAAGGGTCCAGACGTCGCTACAGAGATGAAGACCATCTGCAGAAACCTAATGCAGTCAAATATTACAGCCCCACAGCAACGCCTCAAGCACATCAGTGAGCACAACGCTTCCTCCCCTCCAGCTTGTTCAGCAGACCAGTCACCAGCTACCCCACAGTAAGTCACCAACCCCACAACTTAAAAACAACAGTTCACACAGCCTCTTATTACAAACATCAGCAGAGCTGTGTCAATTGGATTAGGCTCTGCCTTGTTATCCATCATGTTTACGGTACACGTGAATGCTTTCTAAAGAGCAGATGCTTTTCAAGTATAATAATTCAACTGTTTAGAATTGAGCACTGAAAGACCCTGCACACAAAGAACTAAATGCATGCACTACAGAAGCTTTCCTGTTGATTTTCGACTTTCATTTTTTTCTTTAAGTACAAAAGTACCGAGAATGCCAGGAATTTTCACTTCTGAAGAAATGCCAGACAAAAGGGATGTCTAATGGATGGAAAGCATCTGGGGAAGGAAAAACAAAACCAAGGTAATGCTCAAACATATTCTTGTGGGACAACTCCTGAAAACCACGTGAATAAGTAACAGAGACTTCCCTTGACACAGCAACAGCAAAAGCTTCAACGGACAACGTCATCCGGACTTGATCTCTGCTGCCGATCAAGTGCCATGTGAGCAGGAAACAGCCGACACTCAGCTCAGCCCAATTACATCCAGTGCCTTCTCCATAAAGGGCCTTCTCTTTACTGCAGGCAAATTCTCACCTCCAGCTCTGCTCTATTCACGGGCAAACAGCCTCTTTGCCCCTTGAAGGCAAGAGGCAAAGCTGGGTTTGTGCACTCTGTCCCAGCCCACTGGAACAGAGCCGGGATGCCTGGGGGTATCCAACCTACACTGGCTCTGCGAGGATACCCAGCAGCACAAGAACCGGGTGGACAGCCACAGAACCCCCCACGGCCAATCTTGGCTCTGACAGCGTCACATCACTTGAGGTCTCCAAACCTCAGCTTTTCCATCCGTTAAAGGAGTGAGCAAAGCCTTGCCACTGACTGGAAAACACCTGTAAGAAAGACTTCCCAAGTGTGACATGCAGTATCATTGCTACAGGGGCCCTCAAGGGTGCCATAGAGACCTCCGTGCCCGTAAGTGCCCCAACAGCCATGGAGGTTTTTAATCATTTTCATTCACTTTTATTCATTTTTCATCATTTATAATCGCTTTTACGCACTTTTCATTGAATTTCTTTGGTTTCATTCACTTTTTATTTGGGTTTTCATCACTTTCTGCTCACTTTAATCCAGGCCAATTCACTTTTTATGCCCTTTGTAATCACATCAGGATGGGTCTGGGCTGGGTGCAGGGCCAAGGCAGGGATAACCAAGACCTGGGGGCATGACCTGTGCTGTGGGAGGGGCTAATGCAATGGGCATCTGGCCTCTGACAGCTGACCCCTGACCCTTGACCTCTTTGACCCAGGGCTTGACCCCTGACCTTTGCCCCTTGACTGCTGAGGTTAGGCCTCCAGATACTGGCCCATGACCTTTCATCCCAATCCTTGCCCTTTCATCTCACTCCTTGGTCTCTGGCTCTTGACCTTTGACCTTCCACCCATGCCTTTTCCCTTGAACACACCTTTGACCTCTGAGCCTTGACCCATGACTCCTGACATTTGACCCATGGCAGTCAGCCTTTGACCCACGAGCTTTCACAATGGCCTCTGACCTTTTCACCCACTGCCTTTAGACCTCTGCAACTTGATCCCGACCTTTGACCTTTCACCTATGTCATTTGACCGCTGGCCTTATGCCTTTCATTTATGGCCTCTGACCTTTCAGCTATGATCACTGAGCTTTGCCTTTACATTTATGACCTTTGACACCTGGCTCATGACCTCCGACCTCCAGCTGTTAACCTTTAGAGTCTGACCCTTGCCCTTTCTCTCAGACCCTTGACCTCTGACCCTGACTCTTAACCTTGACCTTTTGTCCATCTTTTACCTCTTGCACTTGACCTTTATGCCCTCATCCATGACCTCTTATTCTTTTCGACCTTTGCCCTCTTAATCTTGACCCCTCAACCTTTGACCCTTCACCTATTACTTCCTTTTCCTTTTTTTCCTCTGACCTTTGAGCAAAGAAATATGAAGAAAAAAAAATAATAATAAAAGCAAATAAATAAAACTGGGTAAAGCCAATAAAAAGCAGAAGAGAAGAACGTGACCGTAAATCACTGCAACCCCAAGTGCCCTGCTGAAATTCCTCAAGGGATGGATATAAAGAGCACAACAATGGAGATAAGAAGTATACTCTCAACTGCTCCACTGCTGCTGTGGGACCCAGAACAATACGTACTGTGCTGTCAGGAAATCCTCTCCCTTTTCTATATTCATACTGTTCCTGAAACTCCTACCTGACATCCCCTCTAGATCAGTGCAAGCTATTACAGAACTTGGGAAACACAGACCAAATCACAGCACATCCAATGAGGCTGATGATTTATCCACCCGCTCCCATCTCCCCCACTTGTCTCCCAGTAACAGAGGCACCTCCTGCCACTGTCTCCCACACGCAATACCCAGTGTTTTCCCTGCAAGCCCAGGCTCTCAGGACTGAAACTCCAGTACGAGGGCATGGAAATACACAGACACCGAAAGAAGCAGCTAACATCAGCACAATACTGCCCGTTTCTGTACATAGCCACTGTATCTGAAGGAATTGTGCAGCGACAGCCACATACATGGGGAAACCCCACTGCCACAGCAGGGCAGCCCCCCAGCTCTTGCTAGTGATGAGCACGACCCACAGTGCACAGAAGCCTGGTGGGTCATGTGAGGAATTAAAGCAACCAAATCCTAGTCGGGTGTTTCTCCCCTCACCTTCCTGCTCTCACTGAGGACGGCTCATTGGGTACCCACAGAGCTGTCAAAAACAGGGGCCTCAGCAAGTGATGCTGCAGTCCTGGAGCGATGCCTCCCTGCAAAGCAGATACCCAGTGCCACCACAGCCTGCTCTAACCCCTCCACACCCCCTCCCGAGCTGGCAGGTGAAAGCAGCGCACATCAGAGATAAAAGAGGTAAATCCAATTGAGCCCCACAAGCACCTGTCCTGCAGACAAAGCCCGCTCCCGGAAGCCAGGCTGTGCCTCTCAGCGCACAAAGACGGGTCTAAATCTGTCTGTAATAGAGCTTTTCAGGCTGACTGAACAGTAATGTTCACAAGCTGCTCCCCTCGAGGGAATACTGTATCTTCCTCACTGCATTACCCCAATCAGAAAGATCAGTGAGCAGCTCAAAGGCAGCAGTGGAAGAGGCACCGCTGATGCGATTCCATTTAGAACCTCTCAGAATATTTTCCTTCCCCCTCTCCCTTTGAAAGTGACAGATTAGGTATTTCCACAGCACTTTGAAGTCTGGAGGAACAATTCGCACCAGTGGACCAAACACCCCTTGCTCCTCATTCCTCTCGCTGTGCCAGGTACTGCAGATGGGGGAGAAAAGCCTCTTTGAAGGCCTCCTAAGAGTCACCCGAGGCAAAGCTACCTCTGCAATCAAAGGCTGAACTCCCAGCCAAGAGGGAGAGATCTCTCTTCATCACAGCGAGCTTTATTTCCATTCCAGCTTCTTTACTTTCAGAAAGGCTCCTGGAACATTAAGTGTGGTGCACCTCTGGTCCAAAAATCCTTCCTTGGCAAGTGCCTGGTTCCCCCTTCCTGGCAGACACTGAAATGAAATGCAGCCTTCCCCGTTTCTTTCTTTCTTGCTGTGGATATGTACATCCTTGCTGAGCTCTGGAAGCAATTTGGTAGCTGGGGAAAAATAGAGGTTTCTAGCTCCTACATAAACAATGGCTGGTGACAAGAGGGGAAAGACAAGGGCTGGGGAATTCCTTCTCTCAGTGCAGCAGATCAAGCAACAAGAACGAACCCAAACAGATTGAAGCAGCCAAGTATCAAAAGGGTACTGGGGAGATTGGCTGATGCATCCTTCCATAGCCATGCACAGAGACTCTGCCAGGCAGCTTCATCAAGGAGACACAAACAAGAGTGGACTTTGCTGTTCCATGATCCAGATGCCTCCCAGCAAACAGGTGCTGAGCACAGATTGGCATTAGAAAAGCAGAGCCCAGGCTGTCAACTCACCAAGCACACTTCCTCTGGTCTCAGGTCTGAGTGCAAGGAGGAGGAAAAGGGGGAAAACAAATAGCTCTCCTCACTCCCTGCGTGAAAAGGGAAAACAAGCAACTCAGTCAGTGCTTTCTCCAGCCCAAAGCACAAATTGATAGGATCAGGCTGATCTAATCCAGAGGGCATTCCCCTGTAGATTATAACAGCCTCAAAGTAGGTCATGCTTGGCCTTGAGTTTCTCAGCTACTCCAACTGACAGATTTCTAGAGCGTGTGTAGGTGCAAGGGTGTTTTTCCCTTTCCTTGTAGTAGCTCAGGGTGCAACACTCATAACCAGAACCCCAAAGTAGTTCACAGAGATTGAAGCCTGGATGTCTGCTTGAAACAATAAGAGACAGGGTTATTCCAGCCCAGTGACCCTACTCCCAGGGCACTAAGGGGAGCTGCCAGCTGTTAACGGCCGAGGGCATTCCTCCCGCTTGGGGTTTCCATGGGATTAGGGCTGGAATACCAACCAACACACTGCCTGCATGAGGGAAGCAAGCATGGGTGTTAACAGGGCCACCACCAAGCTAAGCTCGCCAGGGTGTTTAAACTAGGTCTGAAGCAGCACACAGCGAGATCCTGGTGCGCATACAGGGTCCATTCCTCCACACACACTCCATTTCCACACCAGCTTCTGCATAAGGAGTTCCTGTGGACACAGCTGCCACCTGTTCCTGCTTTAGGGATGTTAGGCAATGCTGTTTCTCCAAGTTGTAGCTGGCTCTAGGCTCACGCTCCTCCCTGCTGCACACTGCAGGCTGGAGCAAACCCAAATAACCACCGGGAGACCTTTGTGAACCTGCGTTCTGCACAACAACCACCAGCACTGCAGGTGCCCTCCTCTGCCACCTCAGCACACACCACTTCCATCACCTTGTTAACAATCCTGCTTTTCCAATGCCCATCTCTTCTCTCTTTTCTGA
>JAVHNF010058915.1:0-17881 GCA_034783455.1 Micropsitta finschii
ATGTCAGTTCTGCCTTCCCTGATTTTTTTTTTTTATCTGTTCCTGTGATTTTCCCATCTTCTAAGGACACTTTTACAGGCAGAGGAAGTACCTCATGCTGAATTTCCAATTTTGACAGAAATTATTTCCATATAAAACAAAGAATCTGACACACGAGAGATGGAAAAGACCTGTAAATTCATCTACTCTGTCACCTTGCCAGCACTGAACTAGCTATTACAGCACTGAGCGAGCCTTTTCTAAAGGTCAGGAAGCTGCCAAGCCCAAAGTTACAGCATTCACATCCTCTTCTGTGGTTTTCATCCTAGACTTGGACAATGGGACAAAGAACATAATCCTCCATCTTCACAAGGCATCTGCTTGCAGTGTAGGAAAGCGGGGCAATTCTGTTAGCAAAGAGATCAAAGAGATGCCACAAGCCCTGAGTAAGGATATTACTGTTTACTTTTAGAGCTTTTTCATCATGTGCACTTGAAAAAAATCCTTGATTTTGGTACCTTACTCACAGCTGATGGAATAACCGAGACAGGAGGAGACACAAAAAGGGAAATACCTTTCTTACTCAGCAGAAACTGGGGCAAAACAGAACAAAATCCTGCACCACATTTTTGGTGATAATTGCTCAGGGGGTCGGGGTTTGCATTCATAGAACACCATGTACAAATTTTCCTCAAATGTGGCATCCATCACTCCTATACACACATGCTTTATTTCTACTGCCTCAGCAATGCTATTTTCTAAACACCTTTAAGGGGGAAGCATATCTGTATATTAATTTACCCTATTCCCCACTCATTTACGAGACAGTAAAAATTAACACAG
Source organism: Micropsitta finschii (assembly GCA_034783455.1). Lineage (NCBI taxonomy): Eukaryota > Metazoa > Chordata > Aves > Psittaciformes > Psittacidae > Micropsitta > Micropsitta finschii. The sequence continues at coordinate 823 of JAVHNF010058915.1, forward strand.
CAAAAATCCAGCACCGCTAAAATCAACATTTCCCCCCCCTGTCTAAATTCAACTGGATAAAAGACCATTTAGGGTTTAAATTTCTACTATAAAGGCCCCGAAAGATCAAAATTGCATGTATAAAAATCCTCAGACGTTTCTCAGCATGGGCACACCAACAATGCCTCCAGAGCTAAAAATGAGATGAACTATTTGGTGAGTTAGTTATGCAGCTGCAAAGGCGTCTGGCTCAATTATCCCCCTGAAACCCATGTAGCAGTGAGCTGCTGAACACAGACATGTTTAGGTTTGATACTGAATTACACCGAGCACATCGTTCCCAGCTCCAACAAAATCTACCATAGGAAAGAATATAGAAGCTGGTTCAGCTTCTTATAAGACCTATGTACAGCTCAACAACCTGAAAGAGAAGATGGGATTAGGTTCACCTGCGGAGCACTGTCCGCATGTGTTACCTTGGAGGGAACACAGAGAGGGGAAAACCAGCCTCTCCTTCCCAACATCCTTAATTCAGTTATGGGCAACAGGCAACAAACCTCCCTCCCCACAAACTACAGCTAATACTTTCAACTCCACACTGGAAACAAAACCTAAAACCTGAAGCTTGTTCAAGAATATCCACGCTGGTGTCAAGAGACCTTGGAACAACATGTTTGGTTGAGTCAGATGGAAATGCAACAAATCTAAATGTAAAAGGACAATATGTCAGTCCTTGTGCTGTTTGTTAGTGAGCCTCCGAATTTATGCATCTTCCTCCTTAGGAACACATTTTTATTTGGAAATATTATGATGCAAACCTTTAGGAATCTGGTTTTATGCACCTTCCTTTAAGGACTTAATCCCATGAATAAATGCAACATCTCATTATAACCAGGAATGAAACTTCACTTTTTAAGGATGTGGGAGCTCTACTTTCTGTGCAGTCAAGATTTGTACAGAAGCTTAGAAACCACGTACAACAATGGACCCCAGCTCACACACGTAAGAAAAGCTTTACTTTTTTTCCCCAAGACACTCAGCAATGTGCCTTGCATGAAGCACTAAAATATTCACTTTGAAGATTATTTTTTTCAGTTGGACTAGTTGCGGGGCTGAATACAATACAATTACATCACTCAAATCCCCTCAAGCTGAGCCGGCTTGAATATAAAAATAGGGTGAATTTACTCTTTGGCCCTAATTTAAAAAGCAGCAAATTCCCTTTGTTTCAGTGTATAAAGGATATGGCAACAGAATGAGCAATCTTACACAGCACAAACCATCGCAGTGGAAGTTGACTGTGAAGTCCAGAACTGCAATTTCAGAGAGCAGCACTCTGAAGTGCACTGATAAATGGAAAATATAAACATCTTACATACTTCCTCTTCATGCTTAATCATAAATATTTTCCTTGCTTCATAAAATGCCTTCCAAGAGATAACAACTAAACACAGTAAGACATTACAGCACTGCGAGTCAAGTTAATGAAATGCAGGGCAGTGCAGTGATTTACAGGAGAGGTTAAATAAACTCAAGATGTCGCAGCAAATGTAGTATGAACCAACATTGCTACTCACAGGGTCCTCACTGCTCCCACTGTGAAAGCAAGGGCTCACCAACAGCCCACAAGAGCAGGGGATGCACCTGCCTTGGTCTCAGCCTCTTCCAACAAGTTAAAACACTTTAGGTTGCATGTAAGCACACACATGCACAAAACGTGTACCTCCGCGAGCTACATGTGGACAACTTCTGTGGACAGAGCTCCACATCCCATTAGCAAATGCACACCCCCAGGCTCCCTGTGTGCAGTTTAAAGAGCTTTCAAATGATATTTAAAACAACTAATGGTGAAACTGCCGAGCTTTCCTTGTAAAAATCATACCAGGCTTTAACTCATGAATATGCAAATTCTTTGCCAGGTTTTCCAGTGCTGCTGGCACCAGTGAAAGCCTGCTCATGTCCAAGCAGACTGTTGTTTGTATTGCAGCACAAAAGCAAAGCTTTTCTGGTGAGGATAAGGATAATTTCTAAGGTAAGGATACATTTTGCCACTGAAGAAGCTTCTGGAACTTGTGTTCTGATGGACTCTACATGAGCAAGAGGATTCAGCTCTTGTCTGTCACAGGTTAGGATGACTCTGGGTTTATCCCTGTAGATAACAATTAATCTTGCTCTATAAGGCTGAAGTATAGGCTAAGAAATGGCTGAGCCTTCAGCCCCACTGATGAAGTGGAGATCTTCAAACAATGATCTGCTTTGAAAGGTCAGGCTCTCCTGCAGAGTACCCTGATGATCCTGCATTATGTATATGCCGTGATCCTATGCATTTCGATTTACTGCAGTAACATACGTCTTTGTCCTGTCCCTCCTCTCCTTCCCACATATTAATACTCCTGAGGGAAAATTGCTCACTACCCACCAAACTGCAAACTATTCACTTGCTGGGAGGCAGCTGAAGAAGAATCTTGCTGGGTTTGTTTCTAAACAGCTTTCTGCTTCATTTGTTGACACAAGAAATGAAAACTTGGCTTTTTTACTAATCTGTGCTGAAACGAAATCAGTTATCACCATTTATGTAGCCCACTTAGATTGAAACGAACAAAAAACTATACAGACATGTGTTCCCAAGGGAGAATACAACTTGATATACAACATCATATGCAGCAATTTGAGTAGCTAGAAACACAACCTTCATCCAAACACGCACACTCTTCCGCTGCAAAAGCAAAATGGTGACAGTTAAGTAACAGCTTCACTTGCAAATTACATATTGTGCCTAAATGTACCCATCTTAGCTGTGGTTAGAGTATCTCACTACAGAGGCAGTTATTACTGGCAAGCAGTGAGGAACAACGAGAGCTCTCCTACAACGCAAGCACCCAAACATATGGAATATGTGCAGAACACTTCTTTCTGGTGTGGAGAGGAAGAAAGACAGTGTGAAGTCATTCAAGCGGAATGATAACTAAACCAAAGCCAGATCAAAGGAACGAAGAAGAAAGACTGAAATGTGAAGCTGAAATATTTATTGCCTTCAAAACATCATCCCTATCCTGTTTGGACCTTTAATATTTTGAAGTTGTTAGAAAGCATTCTAACTTGTTTCATCATTTCAAAGAAATAAAGGCAAATACATGAAGTAGAGAACAACTTTATCTTTCATACCCTGATTTTAAGTATAAGATGAGCTCGACTTTACGGGAAAAAGCACAAATCCACGGTTTACAGTTTGCATAATTTGACATCAAAGTGCTGGTCTCCATTCTTTCCAGTAAGCTATAATGATATTTACAATGCAATTATTAAACTATATACTTATGTTTGAAATAAATCATGAGATAACACTAATGAAACCACTACTTAAAGCCGTTAATGAATATAGAGTAAATAATATTCCATGTGTGGAGTTTCACACTTCTGTGAAGTAAGAAGAATAATGCACTACCTTCAAAATTAATAGCTGGCAAATTAACTAGACATTGGTTAAACACACTAATAATTATTATAACTATTTCTCATTATAATAATGACAGGGTACTGTTGTGCTAGGTGCTATGCAAACAGAATAAAACCAGCAACTGCAAAATGATGAATGAGATGTGGGTTAAAAGGCTGGGTGAGTGATGTAAATGTGGCTGGGAAGGAAAACGTTACGACTTTGCTCAGCGCTGCAGAAACTGTCTCCAAGATTTAGATACACCACATATATGAAAGGCCACAGAGGCTCAGTTATGGAGAGGAGGATTAGAACAGAGATTAATAGTCATGGCTTTCTACATGATGAGACGAGCTAAATTGAAATAAGGAGAACATGGGGGGAGAGAGACGATGGCTCAGAAAGGCGGCAAGATGGTAATTAAAAGGTGGATCAGAAAGTTAGCAGCACGTTTACTGAGTAGATTCATGAGATACCCAGAGAAGAGGTGCAAAGAAAGGCAGGGATCAGAGAGCAGTACCCTGGCACAGAAAGCTGGAGGGCGACTAAAATAAACCATCTGAAGCACGAACTATGGGAGATATCACCAGGCAGAAGAGAGCCAGGCAAGAAGAATCACTTCACGCTAACAAAAACCAGCCCAAGATGAGTGACAGAGCCAACAGCAGTTGCAAATCAAAGAGGGTGAAATAAGACTAGTAAGATTGTTAAGGAGGTACAAGGCTACAGTCTTCATTCTGTCATTCTATGTATTTAAGGTAACTATTTTTATGGCTAAAATAATTGGACTGTTATAGTTTAGGATTTAGAATAATAATATCCAAGTTGTAATGGACAATATAGTAACTCAGTGCTGAGGAATGATGGGTAACTACTGAGCTTATCACCTCTTTCTAGGAGGCCGGCATGGTCTTGAAATATACTGCACTGAAGCTAAAAGATACTGTAATGTGAAAGGGAAGCCTTTTGGAGCAATGAGGGAACAATTCCGATTAACTGAAGCCCCTAACTACATTAATTATTAGGATAGAAGTTTACAGCAGTTAACCTAAGTTTTACAGCATGATACAGTGCTGCTGTTCATCTCACAAGGCAATACTTTCCATTTCATGCAGCTATACATTCCATCGAACCATTTTCCTAGCTGATATCATTAAGAAGATGTCAAATGACATCTCTATAACCATCTTGAGGGACTTGATGATCCCATAGACACGGATTAAAAATCAACTGTTCCTTTTCTTGGTACCGCTGGGGCTTTCCTCTGAATACGTATTTCATTATTGCCAGGAGGTCTTCAGAGCAACTGGTGAAAGAAAATGAAAGGCTGTAAATAGTTAATAGAACACTTTATTTGTTCTTTTAAGTGAGACTATTAAATAAAGCTACCGCATTTTTTGGTCCTCTGTTCATGCTTTACGTCGTGCCCCCCGGAGCGAGGGTTATGTCAGCATGGTCACCACTGCTCCAGGAATGTTTACAATATGCTGGAAACTTTGACTGGTTTTGCCCTAAAAGGTTTCAGATGCCGGAGCCGAGCACCAAGTGGAGAACAGCTGGGTGTTTTTCCACTGATTCTTACAGGAGGGGGAAAGAAAACCCAACCGAAACCGCACAACCCTGCTTTAAAGAGTAAAACTGCATCCAAATTCCTCAGCCACTTAACGTTACCCCTGGTTTCAAATCACAAAGTTTGCTTTCTTCATCACGCTGCAACTGTTCTACCGAGACAACACTGAACGTTTCACTGAAAGAGAAGGATGAACACAAGGAACGTGAGCAGAAGCTCTTAACAGTGTTCTTTATTGCAACATTTGGAATTAAAGACAATGCCTTCTCATATTTCTTTAAGTATTTCCGGCTTTAAATAGTAATAGCTTTTCCATTCCTACAGGAATTCCTCCACACACAAATACTTCATTTTCAAGGAAGAAATGGAATTAACTACAGGAAAAAACAGCTCCACTTGGGCAATTATCCTAAAAATATTAACAACAGCAATTCTTCAGAATCTGGATGCAGCTTCGAGGAACAAGGAAGGAAAAAAGACATGAATGAATTAGCTTGCGGTTCAAGCTATCACTCCATTTAGTTATTTATTGTTGTATTGATGATTACCATGCAGTTGTATTTTTCACTGTGCATGGCCCTTATGACATACGTCACTACATGAAGTCCACACGATACAATCCATGCAATAGGATTCTGAAGAAGCAGCTGTTTGAAAATAAAGCTCCCAAAGGGTTTGGTATAATCAAATTCTCCAGATCCACTGCAAATCTCAGGGTTTCAAAAATATAACTTCTGTATATTCTGAAAGGTCCAAATTTAACTTATTAAAAATGTTGGGATCCAACAATTACGCAGCTCTAAACTGCAAAACGTTTTCTTCACTTCTACTTATTCTATCTCCTTCTGCCATCTATCTTCACACTTTATCCTTGCTTTCATCTGTTTCTATCTTTATTAGCTCAGAAGCATCATACGCACCATTTATTTCTCGCAAATTCACATTAAATTGCCCCTTTTATGATCTAAACCTCCCGTGGTGCAACTGGAGACCACTTCCTATTGTCCTATCACTTGTTAGCTGGGAGAAGATACAGACCCCCTCCTGGCTCCATCCTCCTGTCAGGCACTTGTAGGGAGCAATAAGGTCCCCCCTGAGCCTCCTCTTCTCCAGACTGAGGCCCCCAGGTCCCTCAGCCCTTCCCCATCACACTTGGGATCCAGGCCCTGCACCAGCTCCGGTGCCCTTCCCTGGCCCCGCTCCAGCACCTCGATGTCTCTCTTATAGTGTGGGGCCCAGGACTGAACACAGGATTCGAGGTGCGGCCTCACCAGTGCTGTGACAGCTGCATTTTTAGGAACTGCTGTAAAAATACAAATCTGGGACTAGACAGGAGCAGCTTTGCTGGTTTCTGGGAAGTTTCGTCCCTGTTTCTTCCCCAGAAGAGTTTGAAACAAGTTCAGATGAGGAGCAATGGGGAAAAAGAAGAGGTGCTGCCTTATGGAAGTTTCTTATGGAAACAAACAATTTTATTAAGTGACTTCTGATAAAGCAGCTGCTAAACATTTGCTCTGTCTCATCACCACTTGCAAAGGGCTCAGAGTTGGCTCCATGGGCAGGTTTAAAAGGCAAAGACTGAGAGGAAGAAGGTTGTGAAGTATTTAACTGTAGACAGTGCGCACGCACTCCTCGACGCTTCAGTGTTCCACTACAACATCTGCACCTGCAGATGCAGCATTTCATTTCATTTCTCCTAACATGGCTTTGTGAAAAGGTGTTTCCTTCAATCACACTACGGAGTAGAGGTGTAAGAACTCAGGAGAGCTGTATTTCAGTAGCATACACGAATGAATACTTCATTACAACACATGCAAACCAAAAAGCATTAAATCAGATCCCATCATTATTCCCAGCATGTTAGAACCATCACGACCATTATCCTGAGCAACCAGCAGCAGCAAGGTCTGCACTTCCCTGCAGGTGACAGATAAGAGCCTTAACTCCTACATTGTGTTTATAATTTAGTCCAAAATCTCCATCTCAAGATGAGCAAACTTTATACTTCTATGCAGTCATAAAGGTACTATGGACTCCAGAATGGAAGGGGCAAAACTAAACCACATTACAACTGAGGAGGTCTAAATACATACTGTATTAACTCTTCAAAACCTATTTATTTCTACAATCAAATCCTCCCTTCTTTACTGTTTCATCTCTAGTTTTTTGTATATCATTACTAATAACATACAAATGGACTTCAAACTAACTGCTGTAAACCAAATGTGTCCTCCCGTACACCCGATATCCTCCCAGCTGTAGGTCAGGCTGGCAGCTATACCTCGAACACTGATGGTGTATATAAATGCTAATAATGTACATGGCCATTCTGCTCTTTCTTGGGATGGTAAAAGAGATTTTTACCTCTGATCTTAAGCAACAATGTTCTAAGTCTCCGTTAATCAGCAAATAAAGGAGGCCAGCCTCAAAGTACACCCACTTCTGCTGTCTGCAAATAATGCCACAGAACGGTGATACTTCCATGGGAAGCTTTGGGATCATTGCTGTGAACACCATCCTAACATTAATTTCTGAACGCTTAAATCATGAATGTAATAGAGACTTATCTCCAGGATACTTAATGAACATGTACTATCATTGGTGCTTCATAAAACTACTGCTGTGTTTTCACAGTGGCTACAAGACTGTTGTCTGTGCCTTCCAATGCTATTTTGGAACCCAAAGAAACAGTAAAAAAAGAAAAGGTATTATTCTCATGAAAATGGAACCTTCAATATGCCTTCAAACTGTTCTGTAGTCAGAGGGCTAGAGTTCATCTTCTATATTTTGAGGGCTAATAGCAACAAAGGTCAGTTTTTAATGCAACATCTGCTGAAGAGAGATACTTAATATTGTGATCAACATCAAATTGAATAAGGCATTAACAGCTCAGAACGTTCACATCTTTTTATGACAAGTTAAATGTCACTTTTGTTTAGTAATCAAGACAGGTATTTACTAAAACCTGCTACTTTTAGACACAGCAGTTGTCTTGATAGCCAGAGAATGGGCAAAGCAGGTCTAAACTGAAGGGAGCTTACCCGCTGAGACATTTTAAGCTTGATAGCATTATTGCTAAGTGATAAACACTACAGTCTAACCTGATTTTTATTCTTAACACAATTCTTTATTGTCAAAAGCAGCCATTTGCTAGGTCTTTAGGAAAACTGCATAAATCTGCCTGCAATACAGCTATTGGGAACAATACTCCAGTTCGGATCAGGTAAGTAAAGTTGTTTCAAAGATGATCACTGAAATGGAAACAAGAGTAAAAATAATTAAAGAGCCTTTAACATACATGTCTTTGCCTTATTTTTAAACCACATCAAGACCATACCTATTTCCAGTACCTTAAATATAGCCACAAGTCTCGAAGCATCTACACTTCAATTCTTCCATAAAATGGGAAATATTTTCCTACAGCCCAGTAAATTATGAAAGATCAGATATTAAAAATATGAGCAGAGGCAAAGTAAATATATTTAATAAATAGGTGTCCAAATTTCACAGAGCAAGACACAAGAGATCACGCTGAGAGCTACTCCGGGTAACAGCGTTGTGTAACGTCAACCAGAGCTTTTCTTTCTCTTCCATGCAATTCCTTCAGCAGCAAATGGGTACAGAGTTTCTTTCTCTTATTGTCTTTTCCTGTTGTATTCAACCCAGTCTGCACAATTACAATGAACCTCACACACTGCAATGTAACTACACCTCTTCATTTCCTACACCCCTAACTTAAAGTAGAAGAGAGAAGAACCACAGAGATGTAGCCTATTTGTAACCCACATTAAAACTCTCATTGCACATTTTATGCAACCAAAGTAGAGGGATCAGAGAAACAACTTCCACCCCCCCACACCCCCCCCAAATAATTACACAGAAACATTTTGGTAACACTTTGTTAGTACATAAATGCAGTTTAAATGACATTGCTAGAAAAATCCCTGCAGCACTTCTAGTAACTTGTGTTATTAGGCACTGCCTATGACACAAATTTCCTGTTTAGCTGAGCAATGCATATCTACAAGTCACCTCCAACAGTCACGAAGATTAGAGCAATTCTTTCACAAAAGATGTGGTTTTGACAGCTATTTCTACCATAAACTTCAGAAGAAGAAAAAAAAAACCTTCCATAAACTCTGGAGCCCACTCTTCTGTATTAAAACTCTGGCAACACTGGGGGTTTTCTGAAGTGAAAGATACGTTCCGAAATAGGGATTTTACTATTCCAGACAATGTCTCAAATCACTTTCATTATGCATCTGTGTGGAGATGTTTGAAACTGCAACAGCACAGTTTGCTGTCACACCACTGGAAAATAATGATAATAACAAAAAAAACCCCTCCACTAAAATACCTGCCACTTCCCTTTCGATGTGCTTGCAGCTGACTAGCTGCTCAAGATAGAATCCTGTGGCCATTTCAGAATCAAAGTGCATTCAGATCAAAGTGGTTTATGAGAAATCACTGATGCACCTACTGGGTTCTGAGCTGCAATTCCACAAGGCATCGTTTCTACTGAAGATGGTGAACCATATTTTCACCCACGTCAAGGAAGATAAGGTTGTTTTATTTTCACCCATGTCAAGGAAGAGAAGGTTGTTTTCTAAAGGTTTATTGTGTCTGCCTCAGCTTGTAATCACTTAATTCCATTGCACAAACAGGGAAAGAAACACAGCAAAACAAAGCATTTTCACATAAAACATTAGATCTTATGAATTCATACTAATAGCAAGATTGTTAAAAGACTAATTTTGTAGTAATGGGAAAAAAGAAGTCATAAGGAAGTCACCCATTTCTGACACAAAAACATTACACTTGTTATCTATTACATATATCCTATATAAGCATATATAAAATCTTAATATTGTCCAGAACTCTTGGTACCAAATTAATGACTTGGTTTCCAGGAAGTTTGCCTTGCAGGATTAACAGTTCCCCTGTACTGGGCACATGAGTCTCTTCTTAAGTCCTGTGCACTGACAGCTCAGAACTGTACAGATACAAGACCCCAGGGGTTCTGCACCAGAGTTGAAATGTGAAAGAACCAGCCAGCTGAATATATGCTGGGCTTAGACTAGGGCACTACACCTCTATAAATACAGTATTTTTCATCTTCAGGAACACAAAGCCACCCTGATGATTCTGCCAACTTCTGTCTCCATCCAGACAAAAACACATGAAGCTAATTTTTATCTATTCAATTACAAAATAATTACTTATTAGCATTACTAATTCCAGCATTAATCTTAAGATTAGCCCCAAATCTCTGCTAGAAGCACAACCAAAAGAACAGTAATATAGATTCGCTATTAACGAGTATCTCCAAAATTAAAACATTTTCCATTTTAAATTAGGAGAGTGATATATCATTTAGTATCAGAAATCACTACAATATTTCCAACACCTTGAATCAGTAAAATAAAGTAAGCATAAGAGTGCCATAGGACATGGAAGCAGAGCTGGGAAAGCACAATATGAGTGGAAGTAGCTCACATTAGAAGACACTTTGAAAACTGGGAATACGTATTAATCACTTGCGGTAGGAAACATTCTAGACACAGCTTTAACCCGTCACGAAGCCTCCAGGGCTGACCCATCCTCAGTTTTGGCCAAAGGACTCACTCACACCAAGCACAATGGTCAGCCTCTACCAACATCATCTTCATTTGTGGTCCCTGAAGCATCCACCAGTAAACTGGGCTCTTGAAACTCGAGTCTTTCAAATCTTTACTGTAACCCGTACATTAAACCTAAGCTTATTTACACCTTGGGAGCATCTGAAATGCATGTGGACCTCCTCAGCTGCCTACAACAGCTTCTCAGTGCAGTGCTGTTAATTAAAACTAAGTTCAAATCCACAGCGCACTAACCCGCTTCACAACTACTTGAGTGATGAGGAGTACAACCATGTTCGCTCTGCACTGGGAGCACCCACACAAGGAATACATTCTGAGCAGCCAATGGACTATTAAGTCAGACTTATTGTATTAACTTAAGTGCAAACTGACATGTTATTTGAAAGATGTGGAAGGTAATTTATGTGACTATTATCAATGAATCAGACATTAAAATACTAAAAGATGAAGTTCAGCTGATAACGATTCAATTTCCCTAAAATTATAAATAATTGTCAGTGTAAAGAATTTACAGATTAAAAGCCAGAGATTTCATTAATGTCTGCAGTGATTTAAGATAGTCTCTATTTATGCCAAATGCCTAAGAGATTATAGAAATAAAGGAATACAGACTTCAGCCCTGTGACTTTTATTGAATAAAAGTATCTTCACAATGCCTCTATCAGCCTAGATAAGATACAAACTAATACTCAACTGAATAGTTCTAGCAAATCACTTCTGGTTCCTTTCAGAATAATCTGTTTTCCCTAAAAAATTATTTCTGTAACTTTGAATTTAAACTGGCTGAACATATGGAAATAATATTTCACATAATCGAGAATGGAAGCAGCATAACAAGAGTAGATCTTGTTGTAAGTGCATCTGCTGTATGTAAACCACTCCTCTGCTCAGAAAACATCAGGCTTGTTGCGTCCTGATTAGATTTTTAATGTACAAGGTCAGCAAAAGAGCTGTTCCAAGTTACTTAATGAAAAGTGTCTTCTGTTTGCTGCAGAACGTTTTTGAGCCTGAGCCACATTTGAAACACAAGTTTTCACGCACAAAGTGTGATTTCAAGGAGGAAAAATCTACATTAAAGGTCTAATCGATGGATAAAAAAAACAAGCCCCATGAACATAATACACTAAACCAAAGTAAAATATAACTTAAATAAAGACATCTTTAAAATTTCCCTTCCTCTAAAACCGTCCAAAGCACTAAGTCTTTAGTTTGGATTCTTTGCCTATTCTGTATCTACTCTCAATTGAAGCTGGCTTCATTCATCTGACAAGGCAAGACCCACTGACACCACCGAGTTCCATTCTGTTTTACTCCTACCACTTGAAAGTCCATAAATCTGGGTGCCTCGGTTCTTGCTTTACTCTGTTAGTTTTTACGGCTGACTAGAACCCTGAAGATGCAGCTTTACGACGGGGCGATAACCCAGACAAATCACAGGCAGGCAGTCAGATGAGACAGAGCACAAGTTTAGTTAATAAATTTGATTAAAAAGTTGGGGATGCTTCAACAATTATTCCATGTTCACTTACTTCAAAGTCTCTTCCAGTTTGCGAATTTTCTTCTGAGCATCTCCTCTTTCTTTATCAAGATCATTTCGGATGCCATGAACCTACCATGGAAAGGAAAAAAACCCCATATTTTAGCTAAAACACAGATCTGAAAAAAAAGTTATTTTAAATTATAAAAACTTATTTATTTTTGATATTTCTTTTGCGTGGATGCAGTCAACCATGTATATATTCCTAACATAAAATACAAGAATAAGGATTAACAGAGATGAAGGATGAAAGTACAGCAAATACAATTGTTTTCCTTGTCATACCGAGTATTATTCCCTACAATAAAGAAGTATCAGTAATGACATAAAATAGATAAATACAGAAAAGCACATGGAAAAATGCCTAAAATAATGACATGTATTCCTTACAGTGCAGAGCTCCTACCTACCAATTTGGGAATACCCAAAGCAAAGTACTTTTTATCCATTGTTTCCACAATAAGAGTACCCAACATAATGACAGTAATTAACTTTAGAGTAATACACACTCAAGCATTAACTATCTGAGGGTAGATACGCTAAGAAAAATAACACTTTGAGGAAAAGTGGTTTACTACTAAAGAACTTCTGTCCCACTGAAACCAAACCAGGGTGCTGGAATCATTATCTAAAGCTTTTAATTCTTGTAGTCAGATGCACAAGAGCACAGTCCTCCAATGCAAAACCAAATGTAGAGATTCTCTGTTGTGAGCAGCTCCCTGTAGGTGTTTACTACACAGAAGTCTGAATACTCAGTTGGTTTGAAAGAGCTTTCAGACCGATGGGCTGCCTATCAGAGTAAAGAAGGTACTGCCAAACCTGGTATAATCCTATATATTCAACAGCTGGCTCGAGAAGGGCTCTCAGGAATAACGTGTCCCTGTTCTTATCCTTACCCTGTTCTTATCCTTAGTGTTTGGAAAACAAGTGGTAGATTATTTATAAAAAGCAGGTGTTTCCTTGGCTTGTAAAACCATTTAGTTTAACTGGTTCCTGATTCAGCAGATAAGGACATTGAATCACACAGTGACATTTAGGGTTACTACCTGGTATTTGTTTGATGTTTAAATATCCTAGCAGGCAATAACCACTGTAGACTAATAAAGATTATTAGATAATGGGTAGGTTCTTAAGTGAACAGATTGCACCAGAGACTTCACTGCTCCTTTACTTGAGGGCAAGCTTGTTTTTTTGTTTTATGGGCCAATCCATATTATTTTATGGATTTATATCCCTAGATTCTTCCTGTGTATTTTTTCTCCTCCTTTCTCAAAGATTTGCTTTAGAAAACACAGTTACATCACAGTTACAACTCAGTACCTGTCCTTACTGGTGTAGAAGGATCACTGACATGCTCTTAGCCCACGCTATGCACCATCCTCCCAAATGATCCTCAAACCTCATTCATGACTCACATAGGACAGGCAGTACTGCAGCAGGCAGCATGGATGCATCCACCTCACTGCCCAGAATTGTGAAGTTTAATAGTCTAGATGTGAGCAATCTGACAGTATTTGGACTTGGTGCCTGCAAATATTACCAGTCACTTTTAGTCTGTACTTATCTGCAGTGGAAGTGATGTAGTGCAATGGACCAATGTCCACTAAACCACAATAGCTAGAAGATACAAAAATTATACTACTATATCTTTATTTTGACCTGCAATATTATTCCAATCCTAGGCTTTTAGTGAAGCCAACACTCATAAAAAAACATGACTTGTCCAAAAAGACAAATGAAGACTAAGATCAGACCAAAACATATCTTGGAATGAAAAAGTATTTGAATTCAAGTAAGCAGAAGGCACTAACTCAACCCAAAATCTCACAATTCACGCTGCAAATGCTATTACCAAATGATGAGTAATGATCACAACTTGTTACTTTATGTTACAAATTTACATCTGGAAATGACATGTTTGAATAACATCCTTTCAATTAAACAGGCATCTAATGCACCCTCTTATGCACGAGTTCAATGTCGCTAAAATGGAAGCTTAATTTGAAACCTATTGATGTTTAAAAGAGTGGACAGTATTTGCAAAGCACATTAAGATGAAGTGGGTTTGATGACAATGACATTCCTTAGTTTAAGCTTCTGATTTTAAAACAATGCACGTTGACAATACCTACAGAACACATTCAAATCATGGAGAAGTGTGGAATAAAGATGTATTGTGGAAAAAGAAGTATGGAATAACATAGGAACACCCACAACAGGTCAGGCTAAGTTCAATGCAGTTCATTATCTTTCCTCTAGCAGCAGCTAACATCAGCTGCCAACAGAAGTGTGAGCAAAGAGGCCAGGCTCACAGTGGCACATCTTTGGTAACGTGCTCCCAGCCTCCAGTGTTTTGACAGCAGACTCCCAGCCTCAGAGGCGATATCTCTGTACTCACAGAGCTGTACTTGAAATCCTCCTTGAGTTTCTCCAATTATTTTTCGAACACATGTAAAATGTTTAGATTCCAAAATTTACTTCTTGAGGGACTTCGGAATTTCAACCTTTAGCCTTTGTATACCCAAAAAACCTGGAAATATGGTCAAGATGGTGTATTTTCCTGATAACATTACCTGTTTTTCATATGCACGCTCCAAGTGAACTTTCTCCTGTTGAAGCTTGTATTCTTGATCCTGCAAGGGAAGAGATATGATTTGGTTATTTAGAATACACATTTCAAAGTAGTCATTAAACACACACATATTTGCTATTGTATAGAAGAGTCCATAAAAATTCAAAAGCCACTTTATATCATTAAAGACTTTTGACATACAAATTAAAACAGCAGAAATATCCACATGTAACAAAACTATCTTGAAAGCCATGATTCGTGTTTTCTAAATAAAACAGCAACTTGCTCTCCTGAGCTATTAAAATGCCATTCTGTACTACATCAACTGTGAAATGAAAGGCATAGGAGGAGAAGTAGACGCCAAAATCAAACAGGATGGATAAATGATACGGATGTGGAGCTCATTATCCTGAGATAGAAGGATTCATTTAAATGCCTATAGGAAGAAGGAATATTGAAGTGAACTGTTAAATAGCAACAAAAATTTAAACTATTTTGAGACTTACTTTAAAAATGTTTAAAGTTTAGGGACAAAAAAGATATATGCAATTCTTTGATATGCTTCTCTATAATCTCTATACACCTTTATATTGATTTAATGCGGATTACAAGTAGTCAAAAAGTTCTCTGCTTTTACTCACAGAGTGATGTCTTACTCATACTTTTTATATTAACTTTTAAGCAGAAGGTGAGACTTTATCTATTTCTTTGAACTAAATACATAAAGACGCATATTATATATAAGTGCATTTTAGTAAGACCATCTCAACATTCAAATCACTGGGACAAGTAAAAAAACCTGGTTATTCTTGAGGAAGAAATTCAGGACTCACTCTCAGCTGCTGCTGTCTTTGATGCTCTGAATCTTGTAGCTGTTGTTTTAATAGAGATACACTATGCTGTAATTCTTCAATCACATCGGATGCCTGCAGGGATTTAACAAAACCAGGAATTTGTGTTGCATTCCTCATTACCCTCACAGATACATCTTTAATGAGTTTATTTTTCAAAGGTGCCTGGAAATTGGAAAAAAATATCAAATTGGGAAAAAAAACCCCACATGTAGGAGTTTACAACTCCAGGTATGTCACTTGTGTCCATCTGGTTAACTTAGAAATGTCAACAAACCCACTAAAAATGGACAATAATCAAACACCCTTGCTTGGTACTAGAAACTGAAAGAAAGAAAAATACCTTGGAAATGACACTGAGTAAAGCAGCATCAAAGCTCCAAGAATTCCAGTAAATAAATGCAAAAGGCCCCATCTGCCCTATGGCTCTGAGGACCGGCAGATTTAAAACACGAGCCTTTGCTACAAAAATGCTTGAAAATTGCATTAAATATACACTATGTATCTACCTGTGCATATTAGTAGATATCTGGACCTTCTCAAGAAGCACACAAACAAAATCAGCATATTCATTGTCCCTTATCTGAATCAGCTATGGAAACACCACCTGTATGCACTTATACACACACCAGAATTATCAGACAACTTCAGATGACTTTTCAGTCAAATTTGGGAATGAAAAATTAAATCACCATTTGTTTTGTAAACTTATGCCCATGAATAACTTTGGGAACTGAAGAGTCCCTTGGATTTATTCATAAGCATTACATTTCTATTGAAGAGACCACTTCGACAACATTTTAATGCCTGTTACATGTGGAAGCATACCTTAGCTGCAGAGAGAGCATGTTCCTGCTTTATAAAATTTATATCAACATCATATTTACTTTGTAGTTGCTGAATGTTCTTCTCGTATTCCTGTATAATATGGTCCTTGTCTTTCTGAAGGGAGCTGTGCCTACGAGTAGTAAGCAAACAGAATATGGAAATTGCTTTCATACTTTGGCATTTTACCTGCTCAGTATCAATTCTACAGAGTATGTGAGTCTGCCTGCACCATGAGCATTGCTGTAGCAGAATGAAACACCTACAAATAATGGAATGATAACATCCTCCTTCGAGGGGTCACTTGGGTCAGTTCCCAAATGAGTTTTACATCAATTAATACAATGTTAAAAGCAGCAACAGCCGATGAATTACCTTGCTTTCGCTTCCTGAAGTTCAGAGCACAGCACCTGGTAATGCTGTTCAGCATCAGCCTTTTCTTGAGATAACTTCTGACGCTGTAAATTACTATTTTCAGCCTCCACAGTCAACTGCTGGACACGAGCCTCCAGTTCTTTGACAGTCTGGTTCTGAAAGAACAGGTTGAGAAAACACCAGCATGAATTAGGGGATGCTCCTGTTGTTATTCAGTAGTCTAAAGCAACAAGGTTCTTTGGTGGTCCAGACACACAAGAGTTACAACAGCAGAAGTG
>JAVHNF010058917.1:7693-17796 GCA_034783455.1 Micropsitta finschii
TGCCAGGGATGGGGCAGCCACAGCTTCTCTGGGCACCCTGTGCCAGTGCCTCAGCACCCTCACAAGGAAGAGCTTCTACCTTAGAACCCATCCAGACCTACCCAGAGCAGCTGCTTTCCTTTGATATCTGGCCAAGAGCATAGACATCTCTTGGGCATCTCTTTGCACAGCAATGGGTGGCATCAGGGTGATGCTTTGGCCAGAGCAGAGCTGCAGACCTGGCCTGAGGCTGCAGAGCATCACCTCGGAGCAGCCCCGTGCAGTCAGTTATGGTCTGGTCACATTAACTGACAAAAAACACCATTTAAGTTCCTGTAACTGAAAACAGCCCCCAAAATATTTAATGCCTTAATACTTTAGTATTTTGAGGTGGAACCTGACAGTTTCCTGCAGGATTTTTCTTCATTTCTCATCACTCGCAGATAATGGGTTGGGGCTGTGGTTTAATGAACAAATTGTGAGTAAATCCTGCCCCGTTTCCCTGTTTGAAGCTCTTGGGGATCAGGGAGCTGATGTTTGAGTCAGAGCCGGCTCCAGCCGCAGGTTCATCTATAATTTACTGTTATCTCCACAGCAAAGTGCAGTTAATTCATCAGGACTTTATCATTCATTTAATGGTGGCAGCTTAATGGTGCAGTGGAAACCACGGCTGCGTCCTCCAAAGTGGCACATGGTCACCTACAGGAGACCCAGGGGTTTTGCAGCATCACGACCCTGCAGTGGATGAAGGCAGAAAGCACAAAGTGTGATTTACTCTCATTGTGGGCAGCAGAGGTGGGTTCTGTGATTGTGGGCAGCACAGGCTGGGATGTGCCCTTATGGAGCAGATCAGAGGAAGGGACCTGGGGGCCCGGAGGGACCCCAGCTCCATAGGAATGACTGGTGAGCAGCTGAGCAAAGAAACCCAACAGGGTGCTGGGGACCATCCCCAAGGGCATCCCCACAGGGATGAAGGTGTCGTTGTCCCACTGTGCTGGGCGCTGGTCAGGGCACCCCTGGAACATGGGCTCAGGTTGGGTCCTGCTGCACAGCAAAGCTGCGGCCGGGCTGGAGAGGGGCCAGAGAAGGGCCACAAAGATGGTCCAAGGGCTGGGCAGCAGTGAGGAAAGGCTGAGAGAGCTGGGACTGTTCAGCTGGAGAAGAGAAGGCTCAGGGAGAGCTGATCCATGTGCCAGGGGTTAAAGGGGGGCTGCAGAGAGGATGGAGACTCCCTTTGGACAAGGAGTCCCATGGGAAAGCCGAGGGGTGATGGGCACAAGTTACTGCTGGGGAGATTCCCACTGGACACAAGAGGAGAATGGTTCCCAATGAGAACAAGGAGCCATTGGAATAATGTGCCCAGGGCAGTGGTGACTCCCCAGTGTTGGACACTGTTAGGATAGGGCTGACCAGGGTGCTGGGCACCCAGTCTGGGTCATGCTGTGCCTCGAGAGGTCGGAGCGGATGAACCCTGAGGTCCCTTCCATTGGGATTCCAGGATTCCATGATTCAAGGTGTATTTGCTAACGGCAAAGGCAGCACAAATCCAGCCTGAGGACATGGTGGAAAGTCCAGCACTGGACAAAAGTGGGTTGTTTTGGGTGGCCATTTCTGAAGGCCGGCAGAGCAATAAGCACAGCTTGGGACTGTCCCCATGTGCTGGGTGACCTTGGGGGTGGCACTTGCCATCATCCTGCATCCTTGGGAAGAGGAAAGTGCCCATTGCAGGGGCTGAGGTGACCTTCCCCGTAAGAGGGGAAAGCACCCAAGAGCAGAATTGGCTCAGAGCACAGAGGGAAGGACTCACAGGGGTCATGGGCGAGGGAATGATGGGGCTGAGATCCACAATCTCATTGAGTTACATGGGCAACAAGGCTGGGACTGCACAATGACATGAATCCCTCACACACTTTCAGTTTCAAAGGATGCCCAGGGCTATGGAGCCATCAGGGGTCTGGCACCCTCCATCATCTCCCACTTGACATCTTGCTCCTGCTGCTTCCCAAGCTCTTGTTGGATGCTTCCTGCTCTCCACAAGAGCAACGTCCCTTTAAACCTTCCTACAGCTCCTTGTTGACCCATGTGAACCATGGGTCTGTCCGTGCTGGCAGTTGTCATAGAATCATAGAATCCCAGCCTGGCTTGGGTTGGAAGGGACCTTAAAGCTCCTCCAGCTCCAACCCCTGCCGTACGCAGGGATACCTTCCACTGGAGCAGCTTGCTCCAAGCTCACAGGGAAGAGCTTCTGCCTAAGAGCTCAGCTCAGTCTCCCCTCTTCTGGCAGCTTCAAGCCGTTCCTATGCCCCCCACATCGCACCCCCACACCAAGCCAGGCAGGATCTTGTGTGTTCATCCCAGGAACACGGGCTCCAGGAAGAGCCAGGCTGTTTGCTCCTTCAGCCCCAGCATCTCCCACCTGGGGCATTCACCCGTCCCTTCTCGTTCCAAGCCGCCTCTAGGTTCCAAGCCAGGGATCTGATGGAACAAACACGTCAGCTTCCACGACTGCTCCATGGAGATAGGAGAGGATCCCGCAGGAGGCTCCTATCAGCAGCCTGAAGGAGGTGACCACATCGGCAGGGGCAGCAGGAGGGAAGCCAGGCTCGGGTTCTAGAAGGCACCTGACTCTGTGTCATGCACCAGGGCCGGAGCACACGGGGCCGTGCGAGAAGAGGAGCCAATTACATTGATTAAAAGCTGGCTGGAGCACAAGAACAGGAGCGGAGCTGCCAGCGGGAGACGCGGATGCAGGCAGAGACATGGGCACATCCATGAGCCTTATACAGGGCCTTTTCCCCTCCATCTTGAACATAAGTAACCTCGGAAAGGGCTCTTCTTGGTGACCCCCAAGGCTGGAAGGTTAAGTTCGTATTCCATTTGGACCAGCATCGATTCAGCTCCGGCTGCTGGTCCCGAAGCAGGGCTTTCCTCAGAGGCCCAGCACAGTTCACACTGGTGGATCTGGCATGGAGACTCCCTGACCACCCAAGTGGTCCAACAGAGGGACTGCCATGCACTGGGACTATGCTCAAAGGAGGCTGAAAGGTTTTAGTCTAGCTATGGCTTCACAGCACAGCCCCTCTGCTGCAAGGTATCTTGGGCCATCAGCACCACACCATGATTCATAGCAGAAGACTCCATAGAGGTCTGTAACATACCTCATCATTTGTTAATTTCAGGAAGATGTCTCCTAGAATTCCTTGTCGTGGCCAGCTCAGGACTCGCTCCTGCAGAGCGTGAAGTAAGTCGACATGCTGCTGGACCAGGTACCGCAAAGAGTTGGGGAAGAAACTGAAGGGAGACTATATCAGACTGGTTACACAGAGCAGAAGCTCAGCCCTAAGCATGTACTGATGAAGTGTGCATTCATGGGTGCTTCAAACACAGGTATTTTTAACTGCTTTTGCTGGAGTCCCAGCTGCACCAGGAAGCCCTGTTTTGGCTTCTACATAAGTGCAGGTACCCTCTCCAGTAGGCTATTATTACAGTGTTTTGAAGGTTTCTTAGGCCAACTCTCCAGTGCATTGTGTAGCTGACCAGAATTTGTAGAACTAAAAAGTCCAAGGCCGTGCTGCTGTGGCTAAAGAAGCAGAATCATGGTCCTGAGCCATCCCGTAGAGTGCTAGGAGGAGAGCGCCACAGCTTTGCATGTTGTTTCATTTGTCAGGCCTGTCAAAGCCAACCCTTTGATGTAGAGCTACTGCCTTGTTGTCATTTCATGCTTATTTCATCAAGGATCAGAATGAGGATGTCAAATATCAAAATATTTTGTCAGATGGAAAGGTTCCAAGGAAAAAGAGTGAAAGTAAAAACTCACTTCAGACTACCATGTTTCAGTTTGAAGTGTGTCACCTAACTGCTTAAATAAGCCTACCTCAACCCATGTACAACATGTCCCACAGTGGACTTCTGTCAAATGACTCCTTGGATGTGGGAGGCATGTGAAAGAACAGGAGGCTGATGGGACTCAGAAAGAGACTGAAATGAAGTAATAGTGAAATGGTTTGAGATGTGAGGTAGACAGAATGCAAGGACAGACAGAAAAGTCTTTAATCACATTAAAAACTTCCAGTACCTGCAGTTTTCAACTAGAAATAAGCTTTAAGTGTTCAAAGAGGAAAGAAAAGTGGGAGAGAGTATGATGCAGAAAGAATGTTAACTGACAAAATACTCAAAAGAGAGCACACTAAATCAAATACCTTCTCTCTTTGGTGCTCCTTTTCACATCTGGCCCTTGCAATGTGGCCTTGATCTTCAGAATTAGGGAAAGGTTGATGACATATTTCCTTTCTGACTCCAGCAGCTCCAAAGCGATGTTCTGCCTTTTGGCTTCCAGAAGATAATAGTTAAGTTTAATAATAAGGAAATGCTGACCTCAAGGACAGCCTCATGTTAGACTTGTGATCTGACATTAAATCATGAAAGTAGAAACTGTCAAAAAGTGATACCAATACCTTGTCTTTGTGTGTTTATTTTCCCCAAAATATAAAATTCTAGCCTGATGCTACAGCATGCCCCACACATGACTTGGAGGCGCGGTTTGCTAAGAAAGCTCCAAAGCAAATGTGTTTTCCCCTGTGAATACCAGTTTTTTAAAGAAAAACAAAACAAGCAATCAAAAAAAAGTAAAGCAACTCATACTGGGGATTCACATCCAGTTTCCTGCAGAATGAGAAGTTGTATTTTTCACCCACTTACGCAACTGCACTGTCACAATCCCATCACTACTCCAAACCTGCCAAGTCCTGGAAAGAAGAATGGATGTCCTGAGTGCAGAGCAATTCCGTCAGCAGCACAGACCAGCAAATACAAAGGCCAGAAGTCTTAGAAACTGAGGCCCTGAGAAATTCCCCCCTAGCAGGAGAAACTGGCTTGTGTGTCTCCCTCTGTACAAGCTGATTACTGACCAGCTAACACCAGATGTGAATTTGAGCCTCTCTATCCAGATTTTTCCACTCTGTCCTTACCAGCCAAAGAGGGTTCACATATAATGTTGTCAGCTGAGCTGTATCTGCTTTGGCCCATGTCTTTCCCTCTCTCTGGTTGCTCTTTTGAAATGTATTCATCTCCCCAGTCCTTGGTGTCCTTGGGCTGCTTCCACACTGTTGATGGCAGATGCACTTTCGGCTGCCCCTCTGTTGGCAAAGATGGCTTCAGGCTGTCATCTGTCTCTATGGGTGCTCCTGCAATGACAAGCTGCTGAATGGATCTTGACATCTCAATTAACAGGTTATGTCAGAGCAAGCAGCTAAGCTTCATTATCAGCCATGTGAAGTACTGGAAGGAGAGTTAGAAGCATCCTCTGTGCTTCACAGGGGCTATAGCACTGTATTGTTAATTTACAAACAGAAGTGCAGTTGACAAGCACTTCGGCAGAACAAGGCTTGCATTCTTCCAGCATTTATTTTCAGGCCAAATAAGGTACAAAATCAGATGTTTTAGAAAAGAAAAAGTATATATTCCAAGTATGGTTGCACTTCAGGGTTTTGGGATACTTCTTGACTTGGTAATATGGCAGGAATTGTAGAAATAGGAAGTATTATTACAATTTGGATTTAAATGCCATTCTTACTGGATGTAAACTGTCATAGCTGTTAAATTTTTTTTAGTGTGATGTAATAATATAGCAGCAGCAGGACTCTGTCTGAGGCTATTAAATCACAGAGAAAGTAGGGGAGGGTGCAGGTGCATTAGAACTGGAATTGCTTTAATGCAAATGTTTTTAATTAGGGTTGCAATAAAACATTGTTCTCTTTATTTTCAAGTGGATTCCAGCAAATGAGCCATCCAAAACACTGAGTCCTTCTGGTGAACAATGCAAACCCCTAATGGTTGTTCTCATATGTCCTATTGCTGGCCAGGATCCTTAGTGTCCCCTTACCACACCCTTCTCTTAGTTCTGAACAATTATTTTTGCCAGAAAATCTCCTCTGTTACCCTTCAGATGCCTACAAGGAATCTGGAAGCTGGTGTGTGAACCAACACCTCACCAGTTCTACCAGGTGTGTAGTCACTGCAGAAACCATCTCCTCCCAAGTGACAAAATGGCACTCTTGTTATTCTTTGCCACATTGGTAAGCCCTAATTCTTCCTTTCTGCAAAAGCGCTTAGAACATGTGAAATCAGCAGCAGAAAGGCTTTTCCTGCCAAATAGTAATAATTTGTGTCTTCTGTCAAGTATTTGGCACTTCAGGACTCAGGTTTGCTCTCCTTTTCAACTGCAAGCATGAAAATGAAGGCACATGGCAAAGTGAAAGACATTCCTCTGAAATGCATTCCCTGAAAGCATTTCTTCTGTGCAGTGAAGCAAGCACCCTCGCTGAATCATTGTCTTACTGGGTTTTGACAGTTTGATGTTTTCCTACCTGGGCCTCCTACGACTTTCACGCTTCCTTCTCCCATTGGCATGATCCTGGTGTCAGAGACTGTTGAAGAATGAAGAGAAACTTTACAAGAGAGCAGGCTTCCTCCTCTCAAACCTGGTCACTAGGGTTAGATCCTCCAGTCTTTCACATTTTTGCTATGCAGACCCCCCTGTTAGATGCTCTGCTAAGGAGGATCTTTATGGTTGTGGCTCTTGTTGTGGTCTTTGTTTCAGTAGCACCTGCAGGCAGGCTAAGGTAGGGTCCCTGCTGTGCTTGGTGCTGTATGGCTGCAGAGGAACATGAGCAGTCTTGGCTCATCCTTTCTCAGTAGGTGCGTGTTGGGTAGAGGCACCTAGCAGGCAGAACAAGAGGATGGAGGCCTGACACAGAAACACAGCTGCTGTTTTGGGTGGAAAGGAGCTTACTGAAGAGTGGAGGGGTGAGATGACTGGAAAGAAGCAGGCAGTGGGAGAAGTGGGTGAGAGATGTGCTAGTTGTGGATGTGCAAGAGGGATATGAGGGAGAGGGCTAACATAGGACCTCAGAGTAGGACAGAGAGGGGGCCATGACTGGCCAGATTCTGAGCAGAACAGAGCAGAAAACAGCACATGATTTTCATCCAGTCTCTGCCCTTGCTGACTTTTTAAATGTCAGCCCAGTCTCTGTGATCCTCCTTTCTGTGCTCTGCTCCCTTACATGGAAACAAATGCATGGATTATAGGATTTTTATCAGGGGCTCCTACTTGGCTCTGTGTCCATGCCACTAGCATTACAGGGAAGGTCAGGCCTGCTTCCATTTCCGTGGAAGAGGCAAGCAAGGAATATTCTGGGACAGTGTTCACAGAGCAGCATCTTCTGAATCTGGGCCAGCACCAAGGTTGCTATCATAAGACACTGCTAAGGTGTGTGCACAGACCCAGGAGCAGTCCTGCAGAGAGAAGCACCCCTGTTTTCTTTATGTGCTGCTGGCACCTGAGGAAAACTTAGTGTCTCTTACCCTAGTGACCTTTCTCTGGATTTTTTTCCCTGGGGAAGGCACTGAATTTGCCTGCTCTATTTCCTACCTTTTTCGTAAGTCACGTTGTGTAAAAGACTTGTAAAATCTTCATTGATCAGCACAGGTTCTGGGAGGTTAATGGATCGAAATGGGCTGCCCTGGAGAGGTGTAGGTACTGTCTGTGACCCATGATCATCCTTCTGTGCTCTTCTGTATGAATACAAAGTATGAGACAGTTGGAAAGTACGAATGCTACAAGTGAAGCTCCTATGCTGCAGCTGTGGCAGACAGTAGTGTAAGTATAAGCACAGAGTCAAAAGTAGGACAACTCCAGCAGAGACCAGGAAAGGAGTTGGCTTTGATGTAGTTCATGAATAATGTTCTAGAAGTAACTTCCACTGGCTATAGGTTATTTCAGATCTGCTGTTTTGCAGAGCATATTTCATCTAATTAAATGGCTTAATTAGCTAAGGAGCTAGCCTAGATTTGTCATCAAGACAGCTGCACACTCATCAAAACTCAGTTTTCAGAAGGAGGTTTATTAGGGCCAAGGTGGACAAGCTGACTGCTTCATCACAGCAACACTGTGGCCCAGCAGCATGCAAACATGCTCCTGCATGACCCTGCTCAGAGAAGAAAAGGGTGGTGACAGGAAAGCAGTGTATGGCTGCACCATCAGGAGTCCACCAGGCTAGAGCTTCCAGTAGTAATCAGGGTTGATACACATGTCCAGCCAGAAAGGATTAAGACATTGAAGCTATAAGGAAATTAACAAAACAGACACCACTGCTAATGAGCACTTCAAGAGCTCTGGAGTTCGTGCCCTTACTTAGCTTTCATTTTCCGTGATTCCCGCCGCTTCTCTTGCTGCAGCTGCTCAATTTTCTGTTGCATTTCCTCCTGCTTGGCACTGATTTCTTCAATCATTGATTTTGCATCGCTGAGCTCCTCCTGAGAAACAGACAAAAGCACAGCATTCCCAGGGTGCCCATCAGCCTTGCATAGCTCTTCTTTGAATGCTGGCTGGCATGCAGTACACAAGCTTTGGGATGCTGGGGAAAGCGGCTCTGTGATTAGATGCTCTTCCTTTGCAAGTCCAGTGTGTGCAGCACACTGCACGGCAATCCTTAATTCAACTACAGGCAACTCCCCCAAGCCAGCATGATGTCAAATGGTTAAGGCACTGGTGGGAGATGGAGACATGGGGCTTTACCCACCACCAGCACTGGGAGGACTCCTGCCTTTAATGGCATTTGGAGGTGGGCCTGAGGAAGCATGTTTCCCTCTGCAGTTCTCCAGCATGTGTATTCACATGTTTCAGTTGGTTCAGAGCCCAGTTTTATCACTCACATGTGTAAGCTTTTGCCAGTCAGGCCTTGGAGCTGGCTTTTTAGCCTGCTTTCCTAAGGAAACGAGGCCCTCCATAACCTCCCTGTCAGCACATCCTCCCTCAGGCAGTTTCCACAAAGCTTTACTTGAATGTAGAGCTCTCTCATGCATGAAGTTCCTGCAGGTTTCATCAGTGCGAGCAGCAGGATGGAGGAGAGAGACTACAGAGTTCTTTGTAAACTGAAAGAATGGGGTTTTCCCTAAGCAAGGAAGTGGCTTCACTGGGAGTTTGACATTTGGACAGTCAACATGAGCATGAGGCAGAGAGAGCAGCTTTTACCCCTCCTGTTTCTTGTATAATTTCTTGTATCTGTATTTTTAAACCCCTTTTTACCTCTTAACAATGCCATGGGTAACCCTGCCTCTGATGGCTTTGAGACCTCTGCCATGTGCAGAGGAGACACTTCTTGTTTTCTCCTTTGCTTGTCTTTGACCATAGGGTTGCTTTTGCCTGGTGCTATACACATCTCCCTGTCAGAGGGTTAGTAATGGGCTTTTCCAGTAAGCAGCTCTTTTTAACTTCACAAGGTATTATTGACTCAGCAAAACCCATGGGGAAGATCTATCATAAAAACAATAAAATAGTTCCTCTGCCCATCTCCTCACAGGCAGTCATCCAGTTTCTGCATGGAGATGCTGGCTGGTTTAAAGTGTACATGAAGCCTTCTTAATAGTCTCTCTCCCCGGTCCTTTGTCCTTATTCTCTTGGGCTGGATCAAACCAGGCAGCACTTCCTCCCAGCTGTGTGGGAAGGCAGCTTCAAAAGGCTGTAGGGTTTTGTGTTAATTCCCTGCTCCCCCGTGGCTTGGGTTACTGCAGGAAATGCAGGAGACCTGACCCAGAGAGAGGTATTGCACAGTGGCCCTGTGAACAAGCCATGTGCCTGTTGCATGTGCAGCCCCAGGCAAGGGTTGCTTGTGCCCAGGGTAGCTCATAGCACTGCCTCGTGGCCCATCGAGAAGGCTCAACAGGCCAGGGCATGGGTTACGTTTGGGCTGGAGTAGTCAGGGAAGCACAAAGCCAAAGGACGAGCACCAGATATATCTGAAACAATTGCCAGCTCATTTTCTTTGCAAGCGGGAAGGATTGATGGAAGCAGGGGAATTCTGCCCTGTGCCACCCAAGCTAGCATGGCATGTATGCAGCCCCCCTGGGGGTCACACTCCTACCTTGAACGTGTTGAGGGAATTCTTCATCTCAGCCACTTTCTCTTCCATAGCACAGCGGCAGCTCTTGACCTTCTCCTCCAGGGCGTACTCACCATGCTGGATCCGTGACAGCTCCTGCATCGCTTCTGTGAAGCCCGCCTTCAACTCAGAGGCTAATGCCTGCAACTAGAGGAACCACAAACGCGGTGGGTTCAGTCCCTCCTC
>JAVHNF010058917.1:28395-39368 GCA_034783455.1 Micropsitta finschii
CTCAACCCAGGACACAATGTTGTCCCCAGTTTCATCCTGAGGCCTGCTGCCACTCTAAAAAGAGTAACTGATAAAAAGGATTAAATTATCATGGTAAGAACAAATCTGGGCTGTTAATATCTGAGACAAGCTTCTTGGTTCATACTCAGAATAGGCAAGGAGCTGGAATGATAGCACAAGAAATTCATAATGTCCACCCAAAATGCTGTTTAATTTCTCTGCCTCCTCACTCTTAATAGCAACCTTCTGTAGCTGCCAGCAAAACTGTAACGGTGTTTTTGTGTGAACCTGACCTTTAGACCGAACCATTACAATCTTACTCATATTTTTTTATGTTTTGCCCATGATTCCAGGTTCAGTGGAAGGGTAGAAAGGTCCATTACTATTTGAAGAGGAGCTTCCCTTGGATTTTTATTTTTTCTACATTGATCCAGGTGGAAATACTTATGCAACACTAGGGCTTAACAGATAAAGTCAGGCAGAGGTAAGTATTATTACAACAAACAAGCAGTCAGAAGCTGTATTGTATTATGACTTCAACTAGTGCCCAGAAGATTTGAGTACACAGAGGATTTTGTTAATATGGATTAAGGAAGGTTTACATATGTGAAACAATAGGATGCTTAAAGATAAGGATAGGGAAACAATCTTTTGCCTGTTAATAACCCCCTGTCTCACAACATTAGGATTTATGTCCCTGCACGCCACCTTAATGGGTAGCTCTTCAGCATTTCCAGGCAGTGGGAAAATGCTATTATTTCCTGCTGTCGAAGAAAAGACACTATCTACAGTAATTTGCCAAATTCATACAGGCATTCTATGACTAACTTAGGAATTACATTCTGTTCAGTGCCTTATCTATTAAACTTCTTCCTTGAGGAGTAAGTTTTTGATATCAATTGCAGAATGCAGTTCTATGTTCCAGTACAGAAAGACTACTGTATTAGGAAAAGGGTTTGACCCTCGACCATAAAAACAGTGATTCGTCAAATATAACTAACAGAGTTCTGATTCTATTTGAAGCATTAACTTTGTTTAGAGTTTTACATAAGTAATGCATTCTTTCATATTTTCTCCATAGTTATTTTCCTGGGACGAAATTGCAATCTTTCTCCATGTAGTCATAATTCCCACAAAATACCAGGGAAACCAACTATAATTTACCTGAAAAAAGTCAGAATGGAAAGCCCAGCCTCTGGCCCAGTGAGGACAGAAACAGATTAGGGGCTAAAGGTGCTGCACAGGGCCTTCTCCAGGAACAGCGAGCACAGAAAGCAGTTTGGGTGCGCCTACAGCACCCAATACAGGTCTGGCAGCAGCGCTGTTAAGCAAATCTATACTTTAAATACCATTTCATGTCCCCCTAGACTTGACCCCAGAATCAGTCAGCCCATAACAAGCACTATTAAGAAAGAATACTGTGCCAAATATTGAGTTGGGTAGACATAGAGCACAGATCTTAATGTCTGCACTTTCTTGTCTTGGATTTCTGGGATGTCCTTACTATGATCCTACTGTCCCATTTTTCCAAAGGGAAGTAACAGAAAAGCCTGGGGTGATGTTTACAGGGAAGCAGGCACAGAGAAAGGCACATAGCATTAAATAGATGGGAGAGATGCAAAAGGTGCAAGAGTTCTGATGGCTTTAGGAAATGGCTGCAGAAGCAATTGCTTCTGGAGCAGTCAGGAGTGTAGTTTAAGGGCCACACACTTTTGACCTGAGAGCTTCCCAGAGTGGAGTTCCTGAGGGGGGAGGGTGATGGCACCATCAAGGCCCCTGAGATGGGGTGATGCTGAGTGTTTTTGAGCTGTGGCAAGGGATGCCTCATATGGTCAGGCTGAGAGTGGCACAGCCAACAGCATACACAGCCTGATGAGGACTGGAAGGCTTCTAGAGCACAGTGCTGGGGGGACTTGGGAGTTTGCATCTTCCTGAGATTGAGGATTAATGAAAGGATAAATGTGTTATTTGTAAGAGAGCTGCTTATGTGATCTCCTCCTACAAGATCCATTGTCGGCTCAGGACAGAGGATCCTTTGGTGACACATGGAAAATCTGAGCAAAGGTGGAGGGACTTTGGATGTGGGCTTTGTACAAACAGGCTGGGAAAGCTTCTATGTGGACACCTGGTTACAATGAGATAAATGCAATAGTTTATTTAATCTGTTTTCTATCAGCTGATGGTGTAAAAGTCATTTTCTTGTTCTGAAGTCTCTAAGTCTCACGGCAGAGTTTAGATGGGCAGGGACCTCTGGAGTTACCTGACTCAAAGGAGGGCTAACCCCAAAGCTGGATCAGGTTGCTCAGTGCCACATCTAGTCCAGGTCTGACTGCTTCTCGGTCTGGTGACTTCTCAACCTTTCTGGGCCTGTCCCAGGGCTGCACTACTCTCATGGGCAAGATGTTTCTCGTTACAGCAAATGTTTCCATTGCTGCAGCTTGTGCCCTCAGGAATTTATCCTTTCATTGTTTCTGTGAGAAAAGCCCAACTGTCTTGTCTATAAGGCCTGTTAGGTAGTTGCAGATGGCTGTAGGACCCCCCCAGCCTTCTCTTCCCCAATCTGAGCAAACTCAACTCCCTCAGCCTCTCCTATGCTGCGTGCTCCAGTCCTCTTTAGAGGAATAAATCAACAAATAAATAAATATTTTTTCTGATAGGTATCCAGAATGGCAAGAACATGATTTGCTTGTGAAACACATAAATGTGCAGTTGTATTTAAAGTAGCTAAACCTCCTCTCTAGAAGTTTTGAGGAGCAGGTACTTAAGTTTGGGCCTCTGAGAGAAGCAGACCTTCAACTTCAATTTCAGCAGCAGCTTGTTTAGTAGCAAAGTTGTTAAACATTGCTTCCAGCTTAGACTAGTCAATGCCATAGCAAACTCATGAGGCTTCTGTTATTGGGACCAGCTTGTTTAACACTGAGAACTGTTTTAAGAATTCAAAATTGTTTCTGCAATGCTGGGGATAAAGGAACACATAGGAAAGGCAAAACAGATATGAAAGAAACATAAACCTCAGCTGTGATAAACTTTGGCACAGCTTTTTGCTGGAATTTCTTTTTTTTTGTAATAAAAACAAGTACATATTTTTACCCATTCTGCTTTTATATTATTATTGTTTTACCATGCCAGTTATAGCATCATAACAGTCTGTAATTGTTATCTATTAATAATAATAATTAACAAATATCAATTAGTACAGAATTAGTTATATTAATGTACATTAAATACACTAACTGCATGGTATGTCTTAAAGATTTTGTAATTTTACTATTCACTGTCTCAATTATTCTGGGGATTCCTAAATCTCTGGTGATAATGTGACATTGGTACCTCTGGCTTTCTCAAGGCAGGGTGACCGTGCCTGGCCAGTACCAAAATCATTTATTCTGGGAGAATGCCAAAATGAGAATATCTAACCCATACTGCTGCACAGCTTTAAATGGGGAAGTCAGGGAACTGTAATACATGAAGAAACAATGCATAATTCAAGGTGAGGAAAAGACAGAATTATAGTATAATTCAGTTCCATCAAGTGCTCTCGACTTCTACCAGCTCCTCCCAGGACATCTGAGATCTCAAAATGCTTGTGTCTCTGTCTAGGTCCCACCTGGGCATGTTCCCTTGCCCATCACATCATCAGGGCTATGCCACCAGTCTCACAGATGGTGATTCAGGCTGAGGGGTACAACACAAATAGTACCTGTGTCTACCCTCCCCTAACACGTGGAAACATGCAGTTGTCATGCATGGAGAAGTTCACAGGAGGGCATTCCCCCCTCTGCTGTGCTACAGGTGATGACAAAGAAAGAAGTTTGTCTGATACAGAGAAAAATAACCTGCATGAGGTTTTAATGACAGTGAAGCAATACTTGTAGAAGAAGGGCTTACACGAGGATGTGTCATTGCTCTATTACCTATCTTCTGTTCTCATGCACTTTCAGGGCCGCAAAGGGCTGGAAAATAAGTCCTTGGCATTGTATCTCACCTCTTGTTTTATAAAAACACTGTGAGTTCCTGCTGTCGTCACAAGTAATATTTTCCTTATAGAGGGAAGTCAAAGCAATGGAGATTTAACACTCATGCAGACAAGGACAATGTCTGAGCACAGCCTCTGTCCTCTGCAGAGCTCAGAAGTGAGGTTTGAAACTGGGACAACGGGGATGCCGCCATCCCCTCTGCTCCAGCACCACCAGCTCTGCTATATGACCGCACTGCAAAGTAGGTTGACCTTGGTTAAGTGGGTCCAAAAATCTTCCCTGCTTACAGTTATGGAGTAACTGTCTTTCATGTGTCCTCTGGCTGCAGACTGCAATTTCCTGAGTCACCCCTCCGTTCTTTGTTACATCAAATAATTGCATTACGTGGCTACTTTACATTAAGGAATCACTGCTGGACTCCATGATATATATAACATTGCCTGCCTGTCCCTCGTTCTTCTGAACTGCTGAATATACGGAGCAAAACTTCCTTCCACATCACTAAATCAAACAAAATGTGCACCTCACCATGGTTTGGAGTGAAGGCTTGTCCTCTGTTCTTCCTGACTGCCAGGTAGGGAAGCTGTTAACACTGTCCTTACCAGGGACAAGGCTTTTAGTCAGCCTGAGCTCACTGAGCAGTGTCTGGCTTGTTCCTAAAGGGAAAGGGATTGGAAAATAGGATTGACTTCTGGCCTTAAGACCCTTAATATGAGCTGCTTGGTCAAATGCTGCCTCTGCTGGCAGTGAACAAGTCATAACCTCATAGCAGAGTCTAGGTGAGTAGAAACCCTTGTATATCTTTAGTCCAACTTCCTGTTTGGATCGAGGCTAACTCCAAACTAGATACATCCTTTAGAGCTGTGTCCAGTTCAGGTCTGAATATTTCCTCCAGTATCCTGGGGAAGAATATTTTTCCATACACACAGTCAGGATTTCCCTTTTCTGCAGCCTGTGCCCATTGCCTTTCACTGTGCACCTCTGGGAAGAACATGGACTCTGTCTACTTTATAGGTCCCTTGGGGCAGTGAAAAACTGCAAGAGGACCCCCCCCATTAACCTCTTTTTCTCAGTACACAGCAAGCCCCATACCCCATACCCTTAAGTACACACATGAATGCATGTGCACACTGGAAGTAAAAGCAAGTCCTCCATAAGGCTGCTTTCCTAAACCACCATCAGGCCTCCACCCCTGGCAAATACAAAGTTTGCCTCATATGCCAGCCCACCACAGTGTACTTTCCTCATGAACAAGGATGCGTTATTGTCCCTCTGCAAGCTTCCCACTGGACAGGTTCAACAACCAGTCTCATGAAGCCATCATTAGACTGT
The DNA here is from genome assembly GCA_034783455.1 of Micropsitta finschii. NCBI lineage: Eukaryota > Metazoa > Chordata > Aves > Psittaciformes > Psittacidae > Micropsitta > Micropsitta finschii. The sequence continues at coordinate 33,705 of JAVHNF010058917.1, forward strand.
CTTGACTTTAAGGACAAAAAATGACAAAGATGTTCTTGTTTGTTCAGAGCTGAGCATTAAAACACATTTACCTTCCTGCAGCTCTCATCCAGCTAAAATGACATCTCTGGAGCAAATCCCAGAGAATAGTTTCAGGGTGTTAAAGCCACCGGGTTCCTCCATCGTGGCTAAAGGAAATATTTTCCTCTTTTGTCTCTATCTTTCCTCCAGCAGCCAAATCTGACAAGCCCAAGAACCAAAGCTGTGCCACCTCTGACATTAGTGATTGCCATGATGCTGGCCACTGGTGTGCAGCAAAGAATACTGCCCTGGTGCCTTTTAGCTGGCACTTCAGCCCCCCAGTGCAGAGCAGAAGGCATGTGAAAGTTAACAGAGCCTGAGCCAGCATCTGCTTTCCATGAGAAAATGATGAAAAGGTGTGGGTGGGTGGGTAGGTCCCAGGGTTTGCCCTCTCTAGCTATGCTTCAGGCACAGAGTCAAAAACCACAGTGAGGTGCCCCTGAGATGGGATTCCTGCATAGAGCTGTGCATGAGGGAGGGAGAGGAGGCACGTCCCGCAGCCTGCCCTGCATTTGTGTGACCATGCTCACCCTTCCAGTGCTCCCCCCACATGAAATGGCACAACTGGGAGAAGCAATCAGCTGTGGAGATGGTCACTTGTTACAAAGAGTGACCAAATAACCCAAGCATCAGCGTGCAAACAGGTAAAGTTGAGTAAAGCATTTCCAGCCTAGCCTTGATGGACAACAGTAACTGTCTGTTTGGCTTTCTGTCCCATTCTGCTTCTGAAATCATGACATGGGTAACAGTGCAAGGAAATCCATATGCACTTTTGCTGCTTCAGTTGTTAAAACATCCACAATTGTCCTAAATAAAAGCTTGGGATCTGCCTGGTGGCTGCCTCAATCCTGCTGGCTGAGATTGCTGGCTGGTTTTAATAGCCCACTTGAAGAACAAGCCCCAGTCCTCTACAGAGAGCAAAAATTTAGTGATTTACTCTCATCACTCTCATGCTTTGTCTCCAGCTGCCATTCAGATACTTCAGTTCAGCATGATACCTCAATTTATCTCTTAACAGCAAAAAAAAAAAACAACCAAACATCTTTTTAACCTGGTATTGTAGAGACCTTACTATAAATGCAGCCTCACAAGACTCTCCAGCACACTAAAAGAAGCTAGATCTCTATACACAGTCTTAGAAGAAATCAGCTGGAAATAACTATGGGCACACAAGATGCAAAATACTTTAAATACCATTGTATGTACTGCACATGCAATGTTAAATAATGATGTCTCTAGCTTTTCCCAATAATACAAAAAACTGTATTATTAATCCTGCTCTTCATTCCATGCTGAGTATAGTTTAAACTTACCCCAGGCTGTCTGAAGAATCTTCAGCACTGACGGTTGCCAGAGTTGGGAATTAGCACTGTGCAGGAAAGGAGAGAGAACAGAGCAATGGTGGCTTGATGTTTCCCGGGATGGGACTGTCACATGCTGATCACTGATTTGAAACGCAAGCATAACAAATGCCTTCTAATTATGTAATCTTTGGGTCACATCCTTGCATGCCCATGCAGTAATCAGGGCTGTGCGCTGGGATGATACTGACTTCTTTCCTCTTTAATTAGAATTGCACACTGCTGTGAAGGGGGGGTGAGAAGCCTTGAGAAGCAATGGGCAGAAGGGGCCACGTGGTGGGAGCTGATGTGGTATCTCTGATACTTCCCTGAGCTCCAAGGCTCTTAAGTACCTCCTTAAGTACCAAACCAGGCATCTTGCAGTTGGGGACAGGGTGACGGGACCAGCTCCTTCCCGCTTTCCCTGACACCCTCAGTCTCCTACCATGCATGGCCTCATGAGGGATGCCAGGGCCAAAGGGCGCCCTTTCTTTCATTCAGGGACAAGAGGAAGGGTGCCAAAGTAGCAACTATTAGTATTCTGTATGTTCTGTAGCTTGTTAGATCACAAAAAATATCCTTTGAGTAAAAATAAATAAAAGCTTGGAGTGAAGCGAGAGAGTGGGAAGCAGCAGCCTTCCACAACCTGCTCCGTTTCTTCACTAAGGTCCTGCAGGACTTTTTCCTCCAAAGGGCATCAAGAAAGCTCAGGAGAATGCAAGTAACCCAAGGCCATGGGTGTCAGGAAAAGGTTTGAACCAATCCGTTGTGATACTCCAAAGCATAAGAGCAGGGAGACATAAAGGAGGAACAGTAACAAAAGCCAGACAGATTCCTCCCTAAGAGGCAAAGCTCTGCTTCAAGGTATCCTCCAGGCAGAAAACCTGAGATGTAAAAACGTATAACCTAAAATAAGTGCAATTGCTGTGGAGGACAGGCTCACAGACTAACGTTGTGTGGAAGATGCTGCTACCTCTGAAGTCAAGGACGAGGGACGGAGGATGCTGTATTTCTTTTTTAGGAACAAAACACAATAAAATTGAACAGAATAAAATGATAACTCTGAAGGAGTCTGTTGGGAAGTGCATTTTTGGTGTGAATTCAACAAACAGCTCAAGCTAGGAAAGATTTAAAAAAATAATAAAAACATTTAGCTTCACAAATCTGTGAACAAACCATTTCAAATTGAGATTTTCCTGCAGGCAGCTTTAAGACAAAGGACTGAAAACTGTTATATTGCCAAATGATCCATGAGCCATTTTATTTCAGATGGCCCAGTATGTTCCAGTCTGCTGATAATGTACTTGGTTTTCTTTTTCCTAATAAACCACAAGGCCCAAGATTTTTCCTAATCCTAGCAAAATGAATTATTTCAGAGCACTTCTGAAGGAACGGTATTTATACATTGTGTCTGCAAACTGAAGCAAGGACAGGTATTTACTAAAACTCCCTTAAATATCTGGCAGGTGAACATTCAACAGACATTTTTCCCTGACAGCACTGGTATGTTGTATTGGGTTTTTAATAAACTAGAAAGCAGGTTTTCTGCTTTGTAAAGCAAAGTTTTCAGACTCATAGTGCAGAGACCTTTGATGATCGAACCCGAGCAAAAATAGAAATTGATATTTCATTGCATTAGACTTTCTGATTGGACAGTGATCAGTCTCCCCTATGTGTTCTCCTGTCTACTTCCCTTCCCCATAGCAGAGGTCTGTCCTTGAGCAGTCTGGTATCAGAGCCCAGGGTTTATGGGTCTTGACCTGTGAGGAGTAACTACCCCATTCCAGCTGCACTTGTTCCCTGCCCTGACCCTACTATGCAACATCTGACTTAAGGTAAACATAATCATAGGAGCACTGTGTTTGCAAAAGCTTCTGAGGTGAGGTTTGTTTTCTGGAGAAAGTCATAAAAATTGAGTATAAATTAGGCATCATTCTTCAATAACAGGTTTTTTCTTTGAAAGACATTCGTAGGACAAGTTAAATATCCTCAGTGGTTATTTGTAATAAATACATGAAGAAATCAATGTCTGTTGAAAACTGGTCACAGCTGTTGAGCCCAGAATGCAATTAGAGAGCTGCCTTTAACCCATGCTACTGTCCATGCTGAACAGTCACATTTACAACTTCTGCTTCCCTTTCATTGGTGCCAAGCCATGAAATGTGCCACTCCACTGCATTTCCATCTATAAAGTATCCTTCTCCTGCCATCCTATAATGACATGAATCCAGCCTGTTGAGAATGCAGTCACCTTGTGGCAGTATGATGATGTGTGCTTTACCCGGATGAAGAAATTGCCGAGAATAAGAACCTTCCAGTGTAGTGTAAATACCTGCCTTAACTTCCTCCCACACTGTAGTCTGTGAAAGTTTTGACCTACAAAGAACACAAGTTAGAGAGCCAAGGGACATATTCCTTTCTTTGAAAAAGTGTATTTATACCAACATCCCATCATGCAGCCTCTACAGGAAAAACTTCATATTCCCAGTCATGACTTGAAGTTACCAGGCATTAAAGTCCTATGAAGCTTATCCTGAATTTCCTTAGGGGCATCTTAAAGATGTGTAAGTTTATGCAGGCAGTTACTGTGTGCTCTTGGTGTAAAACTCCATCCCCTCTTCCCTATCCTGATGTAAGATGCTGTGACAAATATTTACAGCCTCCTGCCCTGTGAATTCAGCCCTTGTAAACCACACATTTCTCCTGATTTTTTAGATCTGTGATCACGTTCATCATTATACCCGAAAACTGCTATAAATAAGAAATACCTATGCATCTGCATCCCTTGCAAATGAGGGGAAAGTAACTTCTAACAGCAGTTACTGGAGACTTGTTTCCATTAAAAATTTAAGCCACCTTCAAGTCACAGCAAGTTGATATGGTGCTGCCTATATATCTTCTTCCATGAAAGCCACAGTGATTTGGTGAACTGACACCTATCTCCTGTGAGCAGGAAGAAACTAGCAATCCTGAAGCTTGGCAAGATAGCCTTCATTGGGCTCTGAGGGAGTGGACTGTATTAACAGTCACAAAACAGTGTCAAAAAAGAGAAGTCTTAATTCCCTGTACTAGAGGCACAACTTAATGTAATCTTCCAAAGTACTGAAATAAATGTCTTCAATTTTTCACCAAACATTTGTCACAGGGCTCCCATTTTGCATCTAGGTACATTCTGTAACACATATTTCATTTGGTGTCTAATCTATTTAAAAATAGATTGGTCATCCTTCTAGTACTATTGTGGCTACTATTTTTGGTCAGCAGGGCAAGACAGAGCTTTTTTTCTGATGAAACACCACAAATTACCAAACACACATTTTAGATTTACTTCAGGTACTGCACTAAGGAGGTACTTAAGGAAAAATTAATCTAAAATAAAACCTAGCAAATGTGTCAGAGAAGCCATTTAAGTAAAGTAAATATGAATGTTCTCATATATTTTTTAATGGTTAATTTTCTCATTAAATCTGCAAATAACTCATCTACCCTGACAGCCTCAGGGGTTAATTCGTTTCTCTGGATTTTCTTTCCGTGGAGCAAGTCTTTCAGCCCAAGCCATGCTTGGGACTTTAAGTCCGTGCTGTAAAGCATTTCTGTGCCATAAAATTAGTTATTATATATATATTTATAAGATACTGAAAAAAAGGACAAACTGGATCTAATAAAGCCACAAGATGCCATTTTCTAATTGCAGATCTTTATTTGTCTTTGTTATTTGCTATTCAAGTTTGTTATATTGTTATTCAGTTTCAAGGACTGTCTCCTCTCCAGCATCAATAAAATAAGCAATTTTCCTATACTTACTAATTCATTCCTGCAGAGCTCAGTAAACAAGGGCAGCTAAACAATGGTTATACAGAGGTCCTCCGTTCCATGGTGGGATGTGTGTGTGGCATATACACATGTGCAGGAGGGCCATGCCTACCTCTCTGTGTGCACAGCCTGTTTGTGCAGGGGACCAGGGGTCTCCAGAGGGGCTTACCTCTGTGCAGCGCCAGCACTTGTCACTCATATAACCCTCTTCGTGAAATTGGTATAGATTTCTTATAGTTTAATCCTATACATCCAGTTTTGAAAAAGGAACTAGAAGATGTGTGTGCAGCTCTGGAGTCCTCAGTACAGGAAAGATATGGATCTGTTAGAGAGGGTCCAGAGGAGGGACATAAAAACAGTCACAGGGCTGGAGCACCTCTCCTATGGAGACAGGTTGAGAGAGATGGGCTTGTTCAGCCTGGAGAGGAGAAGGCTCCTGACAGACCTTACT
>JAVHNF010058920.1:0-18346 GCA_034783455.1 Micropsitta finschii
TTCTCGAAATCACCCATTGCAATGTACACTGCCCCCATGTTGCCCAGCTCCCGTGCCTCAGAGAGCTCATCTTTGGACTGCTTTGCAAGGAGGACACACTGCTTGTGGCTTGCCAGCGCGTTTGGGTAGTCCCCAATGGCTGTGTACACATGGCCCAGACTGCTCAGTGCTGAGGATGCTGCCTGCAGGGATAAGAGAGAGAAGTCAGTCAAGTATTCATGGAAAAAAGTCAGATGACCCCAGTCTAGAAATCCAAGCCACAAAAGGCCATTCTGGAGAAAGAATGTGACTACCAGCTAGAAAACCTGCTCTCTGAGTTCTTCTACACTGCTCAGAGCAGCTGAGGCAGGGGCAGGAGGAACAGGGCTGACTCAGGAAGAAAGGGCAAGGATTAGCTCTTTCCCTGAAGTGTACAGTGTGTGCATGGTAGAGGGGAAGGATGGCGCTGCAGAAGTGCAGAGACCACCGAGGAAACACAGAGCCATTGCTGCAGGAAACTGCTCCAGGACCAGCCTGAGCTGTCCGGCAGAGCAGAGCCCCACCTGAAGGCAGCCACACCTCACATCACCTCCCAGGTCCTTTAACATCTTTAACATCTACACCAAGTCCTGCCAACAGGGCAAACGATCCCATGAACGGCAGCTCTTCAAAAAACAGACAAGTGATGATATTCGCCTGCAGAGTACATTGCAAACTAATGCCCTCTTCCATCCTCCACCCAGTAAGCTCACATCCTGAGACCCTGCAAGCTGATGCCAAAGCACTGCCAGAGACCAGAAGCAGAAAGTTTAACCTGACATAAGGATGCTACAAGGCTGGGCCTCCGTAAGGCCTCTGAAGCCTTTTCTTTCCAGCACAAACACCCATTGAATACCTGCTGCTGGAGAACCTGCACACTTGCAGCCAGCATCAGCTTGAAGACAGGAGATGCCTCTGCTGCTTACCTTGTTACACCAGCAGGCCAGTGTGCATTCACCGGCATCTTTACGTACTTCTGCTCTGCCAGTCACCCCATGGCTTTGAAGACCACAGTCCTCACTGTGCAGCACCAGGGTTCTTCTAACAAAGCACAGTTATTGACCCCTGAACAACCTCGGGACTGCAGCAAAGACAACCGTGTTCCAGCAGCTGGAACATCTGTCTCCATGAGTGCAGCTATTTGAAAACCTGAGTTCTTACCACTGAAAAGCAGCTGTAATTTAACAAGTAAAACTATCCGAGAAGCAGCTTCCTTTGCCGGCTCTATCTGCCAGGACACAGGCCTTGCTTCCCCCTGGCAGGGCCAGAGCAGATGCAGCCAGAGAGCAGGGCAAGGAGCCAGAGCAGGGACGTGCTCCTTCTGCCTGATGCACATGTGCTGCCTCAGCACGGCTGCTCTCGCCAAGGTCCTGACCCAAGTCCTCCATGGTCCCTGCGTGTGCATTTCCTTTGCTGCCCAGCTGCTGCTGTGACCCAATTCCAGAACAGTGATCCCCAAACCTCCAGGAAGGAGCAGTCAGGGTGAGTGAGTGCACAAAGATCCATCTCTCTTCTCCCTGGCACCGCGCTCAGGAAAGATCCAGTCCCCCCTTCCATCCGAGATGGTGACAGGGCATCTCGGGACACTTGTCTTTGCTATTTGAAATAGCATAATCCTGTGCTACCAGCGAAGAGGCAGCCTCACCCTTCTCCCCCCTGCTACGACTTGGATGGCCCCCCAGCACACCCAGCACTGGTGCTGTCTGGTTAAGGAGCTCAGCACCTCACAGCTGGAACCACACTTTGCTATTGAAATCGTGTCTCTGAAGAAACAAGCCTTTTGTGACTTTCAAAACAGTGGCAGGAAAAACCTTCCTCAAGATCATTTCTACTAAAACTATTACCACAATTGGAAGTCATGCTAAGAGAGGAAGATCTATTGGCCAGAGCAGGAGGCAGCAGCATTAACAGAGTAGCATTTCCACACCGAGGAACTGTAAACATGTTGTGCTGATTCAAATTAACAGGGAAACCATCTTTTCTGATACAAGAACCTGAGGTGACAGATTAGCTATTAAACACAATTTACAGGTCATGAGATAGAGAAGTTATAAGAAGCTCTGTCAATAGCCAAGCTGCATTTGTTCCCCCTGAGGCCTCCTTTCAGGCAGCTTAATTATAATGGAAGAACTGCCACAATTCTAAAGGTCTTAATTCTTTTCACTTAGTGCTGCAGATGCACTTTATCCAGCACAAGAGACACTGGGAGAGCAGCAGTGGCAGAGCAGGAACCACACCACAGCATCTCTGCAGCACCACGACACCGCGTGCGGGCTGGGCAGATGTGGGCACAGTGCGAACTGCACACTGCCAGGACATGCCGTAACCAACTACGAGTAAGTTCCTTCTGCTGCTGTTAATTAGCACAGACCAGTGACGGGAGCAGCAACTCCTCAGTGACACGGTGAAAGGCTGGGGACTCAGCTACTGACACGCTGCCACGTGGTCAAATGGTTTCTTGGGCTCAGGAGGTGTTTGGCCAACAGCGAGCACCTCAGGTGCATGCAGCATCTCTTCTCCAGCACGGTGAGGATCAGGCACTCATGGGGGCAATCAGTGGAACAGCTGTGGAACTTGACACTAAAGCAGTGTTTAGGAACAATGTGGTGGTTACATCTGCTGGGGGACACCAATGACTCACTTCAGGGTGGTAGTAATAGGATTCCAGAGATAAATTCTTCACCGTGGACTTAATAAAATCCTCCCCATAACAGGATCCACTGGGAGCTCCAAGCAGCTCACACACTGGGCCAGCAGGTAGGGCTATTCCCAGATGCACCCACCGACTAGTGTAAATTCTGCGGTGAGAGTGAAGGTTGACATGAGTGAAACACTCCAGCTGTGCTAGCTTAGCAGCGGGGTGATGGGAGACTACAGCTTTATACCAGCAGGCTTTGCTCCCGCAAACAAAGAAAATCAATGCTTTATATATCTGACAAAGACAAATCTTAACAGTGGGGGTTGCTCACACCTCCAATTATGCAATTTATCACTTTAATAGAAAGCATATTCTGCCACTGAGCTGAGGCACAGAAGGGAGTTCTGAAAAAGGTTTCTAATTGCTCTCTTTTTCTTGGGAACAACAGACAGCTACAGTTTTTCAGCTGAATAAGGCTTATGTTAAACAGACGTGCATCACAGAATGACAACTAATAGGGACCTGGTGTCTGGGAGAGATGTGTTTCTTAGATATTTCACCCTCACAAGAGAATGGCAATTTCCTAATTACATTTAGGGGAGAACGCTGTGCCTGGTACCTTACTATAAGGCAGTCTTACACAGACACCAATTAAGACTGATCAGGGACTGAGCTTTTACAGCCAAGGCAGGGGAATAACGGGCATGGACTAAGCATTTGTGAAACTCAAAAGCCTTCTGCAGCATGCTCTTGCATGCTTGTTCCTCTCCACTTCCCTTCTCCCTCCAGGCATGGGGTAGCAGCAGTGCCTGATCCTACAGGATGTGGTGGGGCTGTCTCCAGAAGATCAGCGATGCGCATTGATACCATCTGTGGTCAGGCAGCAGCGTGCTCTCCTCGAGAAGCAGCACCTCCTCACAGGCATGTGCTTGCTCTTGCATGTAAGCAAACGTTTCCTGGTTTACTGAGTGTATTCTGGGGGTGGTGAGGGGAAGGCAGCTTCAGTAGATTGGTTCTGAACACACACGCACACACAAAGGCATACCTAAATCTGAAAGCATCACAGGATGAGTTCTGCCTTCACCAAATCCCACCTTATCGTACATCAGTGTAACTGTCCTGTGTAGAAGTAACAGAGGTTACCTTACAGTTAATGCAACACTGTAAGCATTTAACTTCTTTGCATGTGTAAGCTCTGCTTGTGTTATAGGTATGGGCTATTCCACTGCTTTGCACACAGGCAGGACAGCAACATAACAGTGCAGTGCATGAGACCAGGAGCACTACAAAGTAGACCTCAGCACTGAGTACAAGCATCACCCAGCACTCACGTATCTTGGTTCCAAGTAGACACAATTTGGTAGCTTTCTGGACATGTCTAAAAGGCTCCTGTGTGAAATCACTTTAGGGAGGATGGCTGACTTGACAGTTTTAGTGGTGATGTAAGAAAAGAAGCCCTCCTTTAAAACCACAAGCTTTTCCGAGATGAGACACTGAGGTGTGACTCATGCCCTAGTCAAAGTCAGTCCTGGAAGAAACAGCCACCACGTTCCAAACTTGGATCTCACAGGACCTGGAGCAGCTCTTTGTGCAGGCAGAGCCACCTCTGAACTCCAGCAGTGGGTGCTGCCCTGTGCCAACCCCAGCACTACTCCTGCTCGTAACAAAGCTGGGTACCACTTTCACTGGAAACTCCATATGGGAGAGCCCTGGCTGAGGCGGGCCTCCTGAAACCCAAAGAGCGGCTCCCGGACTTGCAGCCCTTACACACGTTTTCTGCCTCATTTGTTCTGCTGTGATCAGGTACAGGTCTCAGCAGAGGCTGGGCTCTGCAGACACTGTGAGAGGTAAGTAAAACCAGAAGACTGCATTTCCTTCAGCTAAAACCTGTGTGCTGTGGAGGTCAAGTGGGGACATTTAAAGGAGATTCTCAGGAAGTATTACATTTTCCTTTTGAGTCAGAAGTCCAAACAAAACAAAACATATGGCCTTTTTAGTGCATACCCAAATTTCCTGCACTGTCCAGATTTCCCTTTGTTCTGCTTAATCCTATCACATTTGAACTGGACCAACCTGTACGAATCCAGTCAGGCTGACTTTGTCCAAAAAGAGCTGCTAAAGACAGGAGAAAGGCAAAGGATGCATGGTCTCTTATACAAATCCAGCTACTCAATGCTCAAGCACTATGGTTGCTCACATCACTGAACTCAGCCTCTCAGCCAGAGGTAACTCAGGCTAAGATGTAATGCAGCCATAGTGCCCCACAAGACCCAGAGTCCTCAAATGACCTCACCTGGCAAGGGTTCTCCCAGCAGTTCAGCCTTTCTCCAAGAAAGCAAACCTTCCCCCGGGGCTGGGGAGCTTGCCCCGGACCCCTCATGAAGCAAGGCTACCATCTGGAACCAGAGGCTGAAACCACTGAGGCAAGGGGTAGAAGCATGCTTTCTAACAAGGGTTTCAACGTATACCTGCATCACAGATCAGGCTGCTGAGTCCCAGGGGTTAATCAGAGGCCCCTCAAAGACCAGCTGTTTTAAGTGTAAGTCTACATGGGAGCAGCATGAACTGGCAAGTGCATGTCTGTAACGCTGTACACCCAACAGAGCCAAACATCTGGAGCAGACAAAGACTGAGCTTTGGTGAATTGAACAATGCTGCAAAAAGCATCCAGGAAGACATTCTGCAGACTGAGACACATCTCCCACAAGTTCTCATTAAGCTGAAACCACAACACCTGCAGAACCTTAGACTTTAAGTGCAGCAGGGGCAAAAATATAAGGCTTCTGTTCTGTTAGGAAGTCTGGAAAACCCATCTCACCTAACTCCACACTAGCTGCTCACCTAACTCCACACTAGCTCACCTAACTCCACACTAGCTGCTGCACACCCTTCCTCAGCAGCCTCTGCAGAGGGATTCAGCGGTCCTGCACTGCATGATCTGCTCAGCCAGGTCCTCCTTGCAAATGGCCAGAATTGAGGCTTCAGTTCTATAAATCAGGTCCCACTCAGGCCTAGCACAAAATCAGTGATGATTCCAGAAGATCAGACCAGGATCTGCAAATGCCTCCTCAGAAAGCTGGGAGCCCCGCTCCAGCTCAGCCTCCTGGCTGACCCCTGGGGTCCTGTGGGACCCTCCACCACATCAGCCACCCGCTGGGAAGCCACCCGAATGCAATGGAAAAGGATCATTGCTTGAAGTTCCTGAGATGATACTGGGGGCTCTGAAACAAGAACAGGACACTCCTGCAGTCATCGTCTCTGTGATACACGAGCACAGGACTTATGCAACAGGCTGTAGCCTCTTGATGCTCTTGTGGTATCAGTAACAGAGAAACTATGCTCTTAACAAAAGCTCTCATGTTGTTTCCAGTCTCTTCTCCTGAAAAGCTCAAGTGAAAGCTATTTGTTGTCTCATACAGTAGCAGGGGTCACAGCCTAAACTTGCCATTCCTGCTCCTCTATTAGCAGTGACTGCATTAATAACCAATATCGATTATCAATTAACAAAGCCCTCAGCTTGTTCCTTGCTTCTGGAACCCCCGTCAGCTGTGACAAAGCTATATGGAATAAGGTATATTCTCCTTTTAGTCCTCCCTGTTTGTGTTGCTACAGGCAGCTTAATCCACTTCTGGCAGACAGCTACGTAATGGATTACTTTGAAGCAGCGGCTTCACTGCAGGAGAAAAGAAGGGACAGAAAATAGAGAAGCAGGGAACAAACACCTTCCCTGCTCAGTCTCTGCAAAGCCCTGTCACTTACTGCAGCAAGTACTATTTCCCTACTTTTGCTTCCACAGCCTGTTTCTGACATCTTAGTCAACGTTTTCGTGCATGACAAATTACTTTAGCCTGAAGACTCGTTTCAGTTCTCATTTGTGAGATATTTATATCCTGTCCTCATTTTCCAGACTGTTTGCAAACATAACAAAATAACTGCGGTATAAGATTCCCAGACTGTTCCTGTCCGGACAAGCCAGCAGCCCCAGCACTGGGCAGCCCTTCCCAGGGCCACGGGCAGAGAGGCTGCAGCTGATGAATTCAGCTGATGAGCAGCACTCCACTGGGACCGCTGATACTGAAGCACAGAGAGGCAGCAAGCAACCAGGGCAGGATCACTGCAGGATTTTCAGTGAGAAAGAGACAGAGTTGGTCCTATGAGAAATTGTATTCCACAACACCTGAAAGTCACTTGAATGCAATGGGAAAGGATCACTGCTACGAATTATAGCCCATGCAAAGGTAAATTCTGCACCAAACAGGAGCAGCACCCAGGCCACTGCTGTCCACCTGAATAACAACGGATACATGAGCAGAAGGGTCAACAGGAGGGGTTTCTTGGCAGCAGTTAAGATGCTGCTGAGGGAGAAGGGGCAGACACAGGAAGAGCCTGTTTCACTACACAGTATGGAAAGTCTGGGTTGGCTTTCCCTTTTCCCAAAGACTTGCTACAGAAGTCAGAACCTAACATAAATGAGATGACGCAAGCACATGTTCACTAACACAGGAGTCTCCACTTTTCTGCATGCATTTCTCCAATTCTCTTAAAAGCTACCAACAATTGTTAAGAAAAATCACACACATGCACAATGTTCCACTCACGTTAAGCTCAGGATGTGACTGGGAAATGGAATGGGGCAGTAACGGGCCAGCCCAAGGCTGCAGAACAACAGGCTGCAGGGCTCTGGCCTGTGTTAAGCTGTGTCTCATGAAGCACGGCTGGGGATGTACGCTAACCTAGTCTGGGCTTTTGGCACAGGCGTGGAACCTGTCACCAGCACCAAGACAGGAAGGCACCTTTCCCAGGACCTCACTGCACAGCCTGGCCAGCTCCTGCCGTGCCACACACGTCTCCCGGGGCCTGGCACACACCAGAGTGCCATCTGTGCCTGCACTAAGGGACACGAGACCCCTGCGTGTCCCAGAATGTGGTGCACGGCCCCCACGCACAGTGGGATTGAGGAAGCTGCCCCGAGCTCACATCCTGCTGTGAGGTCAGGCACTGGCACTCGCTGAGGAAAGCTGTGATGCTTCTGCTCCAGCTTCACCTCAGTGACAGGGGAAGTCTACACAGCTGTGGAAGGACTCCGGATGCCTGACAAGGGAACCAGGAGGGGAACCCAACCCACAGCTAATCAGCTGCACATGTTCTGATGAGCTCACTCCACGCCGACATGCCCTATGATGGCTTCTCCAGAGACGAAGGGCTGCACAGATACATGCTTCCAGCCAAATGTGCAGCACAGCTGCAAGCACAGGGACCCTCACAGTCGAAGTGCAAACAGTTGTACTTCCACCCCTCACAGGAGCCCCGTGGCTGCCAGCAGAGTCCGAGCACAGAAACCGCTCTGGCCAGGCAGGGATGCGGCAGGAAGTTCAGCCAGGGGCACACACACCTTGCTCCAGCAGCAGCAGAGCTGAAAGCGCCCCAGCTCAGCACACACCGAGCACCCCACACATCCCGTCTGAGGAAGAATGAAGAAGGCAGAACCGCTCCCTCAGGGCAGCCGTGCCCCTCCTGACTCAAGACTGCGGCCCAGCCTTTTGCCTCATTTAACTCAGCAGAATACAGGTTTCTAAAATGACTGGCGAGGAACAAGAAAGAGCAAACCAAAGCAACCCTCTTGCCCAGTACCACAAGGCACACAAGGAGTTCAGGCAAAAGGCTAAGTACTTACAGCTTTGCTATTTACTAAAGATGTGGCTTGCACAGACAAAGCACGGCAGGAAGGACACCTGGAAAGCATTTCCCCTTCCCTTCAGGAAGGGGCAGAAAACCTTGGCTTTAAGAATTTACAGATTTCAGTGGAAAGGAATGATCTAACTTTCCTTCTGCATCTCCTTCTGGAAATAGGAAAGTGAAATTCAATCTTTGACTTGCACAGCCTGACAGTAAGTAGCTGTAGCTTACAAAATGTAGGAGCTTTATGCTGTGTGTCAGTGCTGGCTCAGACACGCTTTAAAGGGGACTGGGAGAAACTACCAGAATTGCAAACTGAAATAACCACCAGCAGCTGAGCTGCACCCAAGTGTGCTCAGACAGCTGCAGAAACTGCATCCCAACCGCAGCCAGGCACTCGCTCTGCCCATCACAGCAGCCCTGTTTCACCCCCGGCACGCACAGCAGCTGGTTATCCCCAAAGCCCCTGCACCGGGACCGTCCCCTGCTGCCAGTAAAGGTCTCTTGGCAGTCCCTCCACGGCGATGCTCTCTCTGCAGGACACAGGGCAGCACCTCACTGGCCTCTGGAGTCTCCTGGGCTCAAGCCCACAGCTTTTCTTTATAACAGCATTTTCTGTATTCTGGTATTTCCCCTGCCACACAAGGACTTCCAGACACATGAAAAAAAAAGGTGACACAGAACATCCATGAAAGCCTGCTTGATAAACACCTCTCCTGTATGTCACTTAACCACACACTTCTAATTATCACCATCATCATCCCCTTTTTCTGCAAATCCTCAACCTGCTGGAAAAGACCTCCTCCTGCAGCTGCAAACACGGGCTCTGCCTTACACTTGCGATTGTTTTAAAAACCATCCAGGCAGTAAAATCCAGCTCATCAGTGCTGTTGCTGAGCACTCCCCCCTGCTGCAGACAGTTCTCTGAGCCACAGAAGCTCATGCAGATACCCAAGTGCAGCAGCCAGTGGCCAGAGAAACAAGCCAGGAGAGGGCACTGAGCCCTGGGGCCAGCTCTGCATCTCTTCCTGCCAGCAACAGCTGCTTCTAGAGGGGATGTGGGGGGGAAACCCTTCAAAACCAGGCCAAGAAAGATTGCTGCAAGCTGCTGGGCACCCGGATCAACACAGAGGCAGGCCAGCACTGACAGAGCCTGCCCACCTATCCCCTGCCCTCCTCAGGGCCCTGCTCCCTGAGAAAGGGAAGCAGCAGCCAGACCCGAGTCGTTCAGCTGCATCTTCACCCCAGCCCCAGGACAGTGCAGGGGCACAAACAATCCTCTTCCTCACGCAGCACCTTCTGCTCCTGCCCCTGGGGCGGAGGGACTCTGCCTCTGTTCTGAACGGCGTGGCTGAGGTCTCAGCACCCACCGGCTGCCCGCCAGCATCGGCCTGCCCCGAAGCCCAGTGCTGGCAATGCACTTCCACACAAGCACTCATTTTACTATGGTTAGTTTATGATTTTGCCTCACTGCTCTGCTATTTTTGCACATGGGGCTGTAATAGAAGGCATCTGACAGCCCAGAAGAGAGCTATTACACTGCAGGGTCCCTGCGGTGTCAGTGGCCTCTGCAGGACAGGATCCAAGTCTACGTGAGGGTTTGGACTGAACCTGAGGAGGGGCTCCACAGCCTTCCTTTCCCCTTCTGCTTGTCAGTCCTCAGAGATTCAAAACACTCCCTCGATTAGTACTTTTCCAAATGAAATGCATTGGAAGGAACATGGGTCATCAACAAGGGCCACTCCAAACTATCCTGAGAGATCACCACCATGAGCTCTGCCTGGGCATGCTGGCCTTACGGAATCTGTAATACAAGAATTCTCTTGTATTGCTTGCACAACAGCTAGAAATGGGGAGGAATGGGGACACAGGAGACTAGTATTACAGGCAAGTTTTCACATTTACTTCTGACTCCAGTCTCTCACACTGGCATAGCTCATCAGCTGCATTACCCTTGTCTAAATCACAGGTTGTGATACGGCATCAACACACACTGTGTGGGTTACCCGATGGCTTTCAGAAGATAAGGTTACCTGGTGTTAAAACCAAAGGGATTACTTCAAAAATACAGCACTGATGTGACATGCTGCATCGAGCACTCTCCTGGTCTGAACACGAAAGGGAAAAATAAGCCTGCACCTTGAGGCCCCAGCAGCCCAATCATGTGCACAAATTAAGTGGGTCTTAGTTGGAGCTAGTGCTAATGAAGCTGTGCAAAGACAAGCTCCCCAAGGCACACACGCACAGAGCCACGGCGCTGCTGCCCTCCAGTTCTCGTGCTCGCTCCCTGCCACAAGAGCTGCACAGCATCTACCCAGGAAGGGATGGCCAAACTGCTGTCTGCCTACTGCTGTACAGACACAGCTCAGCCACAGCCACCATGCCACCAGAGGCATGGATGGGTATATGCACATCAGCATCACTTCATCCAGCCCAGGAGACATCGTTGCAAGAGCAGGAGCACAGACTTCATCAGGATTCTCAACCTGAGTACATTCCCAGGGCCAGCAGCAGGCCAAGACAGCCCACACTGAAGTCTGTTCAGCTTAATCTTCACAGAGAAATCACAGACTACCAAACTGTGCTGCTATTTCCTCTGTGACTGCAGCCAAACTCACTTCCATCAGAAGAGAGGCAATGGTCCTTCTAGATGGTCCTGCCTACCTCCTCCTCTTTTATTGCACCTCAATTCTGTTGTCATCCTTTTCAGGATGGTATCCTACTGACCACAGTGACCACCTGCAAATCTCCACAGGAAACAACACACAGAAAGACAGACAGAGCCCCTTATTTCTCCTGAATCAACAGTACTTTTAAGTCTAATTCTTTCAGGAACAATCTCATAGAATTAGCTCCTCTGAATTTCTTGACCGGCCACTGCAGCTGGTCAAAAAAATCCAGCCCTTCAACTAACAGTGATGGAAAGCATTGGAGTGACACTGGGGATGGCTACTTCACAGTGCCCATTACAACATCCCACTAAAAACCAGTCTCTTACTTGTCTGCACAGACCAAAGCCACACGTATGTCAATATTCCAAGGTCTCTTTTGGAGACCCTAGAGGATGGCAAATCCCAGCTGCTTGTGCTCCATTTTCTCTCTGGGCACAAGTACCACAAACCAGGCTGTGGAGATCCCCAGGGTGTGCCTGTGCAGAGCGGGTGACCTGTGTGCACGCAGGACTGTGCTCGGTGGGACACGGTGTTTGTCACAGGACCTGCACAGACTCCCTGCGCCAGGGCAGAAAGCAGTTGCAGTCTTCAGTCCATGGAGCACCCTGTGTGATTCCCACTCAGCCGACAGCCTCCCTTCGCCAGGTTTGGCAGGGACAGACCCTCTGCGCCTTCCTCCCTGGTTATGGGTAACACAATCCAGCAGAAGCCCCTGGTGCAAGCATTTGTCTGAGCAGGCTCTGAAGCCGGCATTGCCTCCAAGGGCAGCCGTGTCCACACAAAGGAGCACATCCTACCTCTGCATCAGCCTCCCTACAGTCGGAGGTGAAACAATTACTTCATTACAGTCGCACACCAAATCCCTCCTGTGGAATTCACATCAGCACTACTGCAACTTTATAACATTTGCATTATAAAAATGTCTGCAAAGGAGGCCAACAAAAACAGCTTTTTGTGCAGAGGAAGCTCTGTGGTCAGGATGATGTCATTAGAAAGCGCCAAATTAATTTCCTGTGGTTACATCCTACAGGAAATCCAAGTAGCTCAGCTTTCCTGCTACACCGAGCAGTCATTTGTTGTCAATAACCGTTAATTATGTGCCCAGATGTGTCATAAGCTAAGAACTATCACGATTATCCTCCATTCCCTGGATTCCTCCCAGATGGACTGGGAGGATCAATCTTGATCAGCGCCCAAAGCCAGCGCAATACAGCAGCCCTCGTGTCCTGGGGCAGCCCAGGGGCTCTGGGCACGCAGCGATGTTCCTGCCACCTCC
The DNA here is from genome assembly GCA_034783455.1 of Micropsitta finschii. NCBI lineage: Eukaryota > Metazoa > Chordata > Aves > Psittaciformes > Psittacidae > Micropsitta > Micropsitta finschii. The sequence continues at coordinate 12,281 of JAVHNF010058920.1, forward strand.
TTCAGCCCCCTCCCACAACAGGGATCTGTGGCTTCAAGAAACACCATGGAGCAGCAGCAGCTACGCAGCCTGATTGAGCAGGGACCCCAACGAAGAGCACTGTAAAAACAGTGGTGAGTAACAGCTTTTCTGCTCTGCAGGAACACGAACAGGGAAATCAGGAGTGATTCAGGAGGTTTTCCAGCTGGTGAAATAACCATGGAAATGCCCAGCAGGTCCCTTCCCTGTCACAGGCTTCCACAACCTACTGAAAGATGCATTTCTCCAAGGCTTACTTCGTATTTAACTTAAAATACTTCAGTAAAGCACTTAGCTAATTCAAATGGATCTTTCCAATGACTTCTCAGAAGGAAACTGATCCCACTCAGTTTCCAGCTCGCCCTGGAACAACTTGTGTTCACATGAATTCACACCTGCCCTGCTGCCTCTATCCACTCCTTTCACCAGCCATGCAACCCACAAGCCATTTTCCCATTCACAGCAGAGGGAATCCACTGTAGGGGGGCAGGGATAGCTTCTATATCTGTGACCTGCACTAAAATTATGGTTCTGTCCTTACAATGAACTTTCAGTAGGACTCTCCTGGGACAGACTCTTCAGTCCATGCAGCACGCTTCCCTGGCCTCGCAGGGAGCCCAGCACACCAAGAGCTGCACGGTAAGGGGTCGAGGCAAATCAGATCCATTCTGAGCACCCCCTATACCTCACACAATGTTGCATTTTCAGCATTCTTTTCCTTTTCACCGCTTTTTAAACAAAATGTATTTTATGTGACCATTGAGACAGGGACCCAGCTACTGGCTAGTCTGGAAAAGGTACAACACAGGCTGTGCCCTAATAGAATCCAAATTGGTAGCACCTGTATCACAGGGAAAACAAGAGCTGGTGACAGCCAGGGCTCAACTGCAGAGATGCTGCACTGACACCTACTCAGCAGCAGCCTCTGCCCTCAGACCCCAAGGACTATGTGAGCAAAATGGACAGGAAGGGAGAAGGAGAAGAACAACCTGCTCAGAGCCCCACAGAAACCAGAGATACAGGGAGGCAGAAGGACAAACCAAGCATCCTGCCACCTGCATCACATACTGTACATACTTGTGCAAACCATTTCCTTACCAAGAGGCAAGTGAACAGCTAGAACAGAAATCATGCAGCTGCCAAATTCCCAGAATAAAAAGCATCAAACACACAAGGCCTCTTGACACGTTTGTATCTCTCCAGAAACCCATGCAATACTGACTCCCAATTGGTCTAGTTAATAAGCTTCCTACCTCTCTGTCCTTGAGTTTCATGGCGAGCACCAGCTGATGTCTGTGGTTAGTGAGGGCCTCCCGGTAATTTCCTTTGGAGAAGAATGCGGAGCCCAGATTTCCGTGAGCTCGGCATTCTCCCGTCTGGTCACCTGAGTCACATGCAAACAAAGCAAAGGTTAGATAACAGGGCATGGAACACACTGTGCAAGTGATGCTCCAGTGGGAGAACCAGCATCAGAACAAACTCATCCTTGTGTTTAACACACAGCCTGAACTCCCCTCTTTGCTGGCCTTCAGAAACTTCTACAATAGCCACCAACCTTATTTTTAGAGCTGTTTTAACAGCTTCTTTCTTTGGCCTGACACTCAGCAATCTCCCATCCATCCGTGTTTATTCCTTGCTTGACATTAGCAATTTTTTTGTGCAAGTCAGTCAGTGGCCCAGGCTTCAAACAAGCAAAGAGCACGTCAGCTTTCTCCAGAAAGCAGCTCTGCAGCACAGCTCAGCTCTTGATCTATTGCTGTTATCAAGACACTGAAAGTAGCCCCTGTACTTCCAGTGAACTCTCCTGGCTGGAGCCCTCAAGAACTGTCTTGACCTCTGTCTCACATACTGCCTTCTCCCTACAGCACCCAGAAAGCCTGAAAGCTCTGTGCTGTGCAGGGCACACTGTACATGAGAGGAACTTTTCCAGTTTGTTTCTCGCTTCAGCCCTCCTGTTCATCACTCCTGATTTTTTCCTTCCCTGGAAAACTGCTTCAGAAGCTCAGACCAAGAAACTTTTTCCACTGAACTCTTGAAAACAGGCTGTTTCTTTTAAGACTCATTTAAGGTTTTGAGGCCGAGTCTATAGAGGGGACAAGGCCAGTTCCCACATACCTGACACCAGAAAATCCCAGGACGCTGTAAAACCTCAGCACATTCACTGATCATCTGCCCTTCAACACACATGGTAAACAGGGATGAACAAGCCTGTAGCCTGCACATTCCCACTTCAGATTTGATTTAGCAGCTTGAGAAATCCCACAGACACCTGAGTATTATAGAGATGCTGACCATTAACACAGATCTGTTCCACCTGTAGCAACCCAGCACTCAGGTGAGTGAAAGGAGAACTCTTACCTAAAGTCTTGGCTACATCCAAGTCCTGCTGCATGTATCCAGTGCTTTTCTCTGTGTTCCCAAGGGACCAGTATGCACTGCTCAGTGCGGAGAACACCGATCCCCGGAGCTTTAGGCTGCAGGTGCCGATCTTCAGAGCAGCCTCCAGCACCACCACCGAGGCCCCATGGTGGCCTGCTGTCAGAAGCTCCTGGCCGATCACAGATACCACGACAAAGGGGCTCTTGTCCAGCTTCATCTTCTGCAGTTGCTGATACGTGGGCTCCAGGGACTCTGACACAGGGAAACGAAGGCAGAATTAGTTACTCAACAAACCATGTTACTTTTATCTAGACATCACCTTCACAACTCCTCTGTGCTTTTTGGGAACCAAATGGCATGCGAGTCATGGTCCAGATTGCCTAAATCAAACCAAGATTACAGAAACTCAGGGCTCAAATGCATCGTCTAACACCTAATGCATCAAGATACATCAGGTAGCAAGTTTTCCCTGGAAGACAGCACAAACATGCCGAGCAGTCTCATACTGAGTCTCATACTGAGGCAGAAGGAATTCAGAGAACACTGAAGAGTTTTGTAGGTAACTGGAAATGGGCCACCAGCAGTAAACACGCTGCAGTGCCTGCTCCTGCAGCAAAGACTTACAGCTGCATGTCTGCAAAATCTGTGCTGGTCCAGACAGCACAAGCGCAGCACCATCATGCACCAAGAGAGGTGACAGGAACCACAGAGCAGGGCTGCTCCTTATGCAGGAGACAGTGCTCCTGACGACAGCACCGGACCTGCTGGACTACCTACAACAGCCAGATTTGGGGATGCTTACATAGAAATACCATATCACCTGCACTCTAAGCAGCAGCCACAGTACCTTTGGGTACCAAATGAAATTAGGTTCACAAGGCAAGTGCTATATAGGACAGAAGCTTCCAGATGAATTCATTTTAGAGGATGGAGAAAAACACTGTAAAAAAAATAAAAATAAAAAAGAAACACCAATGGGGATGTGTTTTTTTTTCATTTCAGTATTTCTTGGCTCCTGTGCCTTGGGGCTCCCAGCAGCATCTGCTGAGGGTGAGAACTGCCACATTCCCTCCTGGGTAATACCACTAGGACATTGCAATACAAAGCCTGCAAGAGAAACAGAGCAGCAGAGAAACAGAGGAAAATGACTCCTCCTCCCTCTAGAGAGGAAAAGCCTGAAAACAGGGACATTATGAAAGAGAGGTGCTGAACAGCCATTATGGTTTCAAGGTCCCTGTGATTTCAGCACTTCCTGAGTATCAGTGAATTAGCCAAGCAGCCTTTTTTTGCCTTCTGGAACACTCTGTTTTGAGAGACATTAGTGCCATGGGAAAGCTGCTGATGTGCTCTTCTGGGCAAACACTGACCCAAAGCATTTAAGACTCCCTATTCCCAATGGTCAAGCACCAGAACACCATTGGAAGCTGTTCCAAGCAATAATAACGCCAGGGCTACAGCACTACACAGCTCTCTTATCTACAATGATACTGGACAAAAGGCAAATGAGCAAGGACTTCACTGGAACTGCTGCACAGCAGCAGCCTCACGAGCTGGGTATCACCATCTTGCTGTCTGAATTGGAATATTCATTGCTCCTCCTCTGACTTCAGGCTCCTTTCTCAGCAGAGAAGCCAAATCCTGAAACACTTCCCTTCAGGCTTCCAGGTTCTTCCCCCCTCAAGTGCTGGCAGAGTCAGCGATGGACTGATGCTACCACCTCTAAGTACCTCAGCAGATGATTGCCATCCCTGAGAAGATCCCCTGGTGCTTACCTCTCATGGGAGATTTCATGGCGGCCTCGACCATGCCAACCAGAAGCTGAAGACTCTTGGGATCCTGAGCCAGTCCTGATGCAAATGCTGCCAGTGCATCCGCATGACGCCCGAGATACTGAAGGGCTACACCCTGTCGGAAGTATGCCTGGAAAGCCAAAGGGAAGAAGAAATGCCAATTACTTCATTGGTAGAAGTCACAAATACCAGCTGTGCCCAGGCCCATGTGCTGGGTACACTAGGGGTACACAGGCACTTTCTGGCTCCTTTGGTCACGCTGGCTGTAATTAAAAGAGAACACTCTTAACAGCACCACCTGGTCTGTGAGTAGCATCCAGTCACACCCCCTTCCCCCCGGTGTGATGACATTCCACCCTCTGCAGGGCCTCTGAACTGTTCCAGAGACCAGGGGTGGCAATTACTATAAAGGCGAAGCTTTCCCCGTGGACTTGGCCAATTACTTAACTACTTATAACCAAATGCTCATTCTCAAGACCTCCACTTCAGCTCTCCTGACTCACACAGCATACAAATAACCTGCTTCCTTTCTCATCAATTCATACCAGTAAGTCCAATATAAACATCTAGCACCAGCAGAGATCAAAATGTACTGAAAGCTCAAGTTGCAATGAAACACAATGAATGATGCAAAGATCCAGACAGAAGCTGAACCTTCTTACCCCACACATATCCCCTAATGCAGACACTATCTAGTACGGATGTCCTGACTCTTCAAGCACCTTTGATGCCCATTGTTCAGGTTTTATCTTCATGTCTAATACTCTTCTGATACAAACTTTGCTGCACTTCAGGTTCACTCAAAGCTATTTCAAGAGCACAAACAGAGCTGTCAGAAGATAAAACAGTATTTGCATTTCATTAGAAGTGCTTTATAAACGTAAAGCTGCTCCTCCAGAGTGGCTCCTAGTACTGCTTTCATGGATGAGACCTGATCACTATCTCCCTCCATCTGTAACAGAAACCTGCTCAAGATACATTAACTATACATCTGTGGAAGTCTTTTTACATAAGCAAAATAAATCTCCAATTAATATCCAAATTGGTATTTCATCAGAGCTTTCAGACACTTTTGGAATTCAATCCAGGGAGGCAGAGATTAAGGAAAATCAGAAATGACATGACAAATTTATTGATATGAATATTTAACCTCTTTCCATTAGTAAACCTTGATTGTAGAACCACCCATAATTAATTAGATGAAAGCAAAATTCTTTTAATTAACCTTTACTATAAACGTGTTTTCATTGAACCAAACAAGCTACTGTACTGGAAACCCAATTCAATGTTAATTAGATTACTAGCATGAAGCTTTAAATCAAAGAAAATACAAAGAACAACATGCAGTGGCCACCAAGCGCGAGGCCTCCCAGCAGCAAGTGAGCTGTCACCTAAATTATGGTGTACACTTTTATGCCCTTTTTTCCCCAGAATTATCACCTAATTACTTTCTTTAACACCTGATGACAGAGGCAGTTTGACACAGCACTTCTCTGATGGGGACCTCTCCAGCCAACAAGGCTGGCCCAGGACAAGTGTGCCTGCCTGGTTCAGTTACCAAGGATGAGAGCACATAAACGCAGCAGGCAGCAAGGGAATGTTGTACTGCAGGCAGGTGCCCCACACCTCCTGCTCTGCAGGAAGGGAGAACCTGTCACCTCCTCCCTCCATGCACATGCTGACGGGACAGACGGCACCCATCAGTACCAAAGTCAGCGGAGCCCAGCACCCAACAGTAGCTTGCACACAGGGCCCCAAGGAAAGGCAGAAGGGAAGGGGATGCTGCAGGCCATGCAGACAAGCCTCTCACAGCCTCCATGAGACAGGAACACTAAGGCTTCTGTTCCCAAGGTTCAGAGGGATCACAGAGTGCAATTCT
>JAVHNF010058921.1:0-13893 GCA_034783455.1 Micropsitta finschii
CTGCTGCCACTGCCTGCACAGGTAAGCGTTGTGCCCACAGGCAGAGCCTCTGGAGTCACCTGGAGCCACCGTGTGTGGAGCCCTAGTGCTGTGAGCTCCTGTTGCTGAATGGGATATACCTGGAGGTTCCCCAACTCTTTTTTCCCTTGTCTGTTTGCTAGCAAGTGTGCTGATATCCCTGCTTTCCTGTATGTGCTGATATCCCTGCTTTCCTGTATGTGCTGATATCCCTGCTTTCCTGTATGTGCTGATATCACTGCTTGCCTATACCTGCCATGACGTAACCACCAAGCTGATCAGCAATGAGATTTTTTCTCTCTCCCTCTAAACCAACTGGGATCACAAATGGCTTCAGTGAAGAGATGAGAGAGATGTCCCTGCCTTGACCCTCTCCCCTTTCCTCTAGGCAGAGAGACTGAATATGGTGCCACCACTTGGCATATATGCTCTTCAAAACATATTTCCACAGACTCTTCAGCTTTTCCCGCTGGCTCCCTGCACACACACAATGGGATGATAAAAATCTTTACAAATGTGCATTCTCTCCAGAGCCACTTGTCTTTTTCTGCAAACAAAAGGACACCGCTGGTTTGAAAGGCTGGGAGCAGAACTAAGGGGGACCCCATTAGAAATCCCCAACAGTGAATAGAGTATTGCCAGTCCACAGGCAAAAAATGCATTAGCTCCTCTGTGCCAGCAAGATGCTTCTGAGGTCTTGGCAAGTTATTCTTTGACTTCACATTCACACCACGCTCCTCTGAGCACCGGCACGGCGCTGCAGATTGGAGACCATTTGCGTGTGAAATGCTACCTAAATCCTGGGGTGGGGGCACCTGCCTTTCTAAACTCTTCCTATCTTTTCCAGGCACAGCAATCCCTTGCTCCCTGCCCTTTCCAAGGTGCCAGCCATCTCTCCCAGATACCAAAAAGGAGACAAAGCCATATGTTTATTTTGCCTCCATTTGACGTACTAGTGACAGTATCTTCTTCCAAGGCAGCAGCAGCAAAGGGAATTAAAGCTCAATGATGTCTCCATGTCACCAAGCCTTCAATCTACTGTGCAAATAACCCCAGTGTGTGGCTTGCTTGGCCTCATCTGCTTGGAATTAATTGTTGCCATCCACTCTGCTACTCACATGGGCTCAGACTGGGCTATCTATCTCCATCTGAAATAAAGCACCTCATTGCCTTGTGTCCCACTGCTGAGAGACCAAATGAAAACCTGAGATGTGTTTTCTAGGTAAGCTGTGCTTTGTTCCAAAGTCCTGGCCAAGAGAACGCACCTGCTGATGGCAGGAAGGGACAGTGCGTAAGTCATTTCTTTTTTCACCTCAAAATACAGAGAAGTTCAGGGGAAACATCTGTAAAAAACATGGGAAATGTCTGTAAAACACTTAGAGTCCTGGGCACCTAAAGGCAGGCAGGGAAGAGAGGAGAGCCGCTCATCTGCGTGAGAGTGGCCCAGGTCTTGCAGAGGAGCCTATTGCCTAACTGACAAGTTATTCCACATGTACAAAGTAACTTCTGCATGAAATTAGGGACCTAGCCCTGAACCAGTTGAGGCACAGTCCCTGTACAAGTCCTAGGTGGTGTGGACTTGACCTCACTGAGGGACAAGAGATGTTCCTTGTAGGGAGAGTGCCTGTGCCTGGGGCAGGAAATGGCTGGATGTCCAGGGTGCCCGGTAGCAATCCCACTCGTGTTATTCTGATATGTGGGACTAAGAGCAACCTAAACACCAGCCCAGGCCCCCCATGCTAGTGGCAAGGCAGATGTGGCTTGAAGTCACTTCCTCCTGAGAGCCTACACTGACTGCAGCTTGTTCAGAACCAAAAACACAGCCCAGATTTAGCTACGGTTCACCAGGGTTTGTGTTTAAAACAAGCTCACGTCAATTTTTACCATATGACTTGTGAAAATCTTCTAAATCCCTCTGTCCTGCCCTGCAGTTACTTTCAGGTCTTAGTTACTCAGTGCTGAGAAAAATGATCAGGTTTCCAGAGGAACATTGCAGGTTTGTGACTGGAGATCAGAAAATTACTCTGCCTTCCCCCTCATCCTTCCTCTGAGCAAGCTCCCAGCCTTAGACAATTATTTATCTGCTGGTAAGAGGCAAATCAAATATCATTAAGGAGAGTCTAGCAGCTAAGAGCCGGATGCTGGCTGTCACAAATGCACTTTGCAGAGCAATCCAAACCAGCAAACGCTCCACTTTCCTGCAGGTACATCGGTTGCCCTGCGAGTATCCCTGAGTATCTCCTAACCAACATATGAATTAAGTTACACTTCAGCTAGTGTGTGAGTGCGCCTCGGACACTATTGATCCTCAGCCACTGCAGTGTGCAGAGTCTATAATGGCCTCAGATGAGACATCCCAGCCAGGGAAGCTGGATCTTCAAGCATCTGGTAGATCAATAGCTTTCATAAACCAGACTGAAAAATAGGGGAGAGTAATAATGGTAACAGAAATTCTGGGCTACATTTACAGAAGAAAAACAATTTGAAGAGGACCAAATAGCAACATTGATCATGCCACTCTTCTCCCATTTTTATTTCTTTGCAAAAGTATTTGGCTAACTATGGACAATACAAACCTTTATTTAAACTACAGTGCAATTAGAGGCTATGCATTGTACTGCTGCTCTTTACATTTCCAATGTGCTTATGCTATTTAGAGATAACTCCTTTTTTAATTAGGTAAATTGCTTGGCCAGACCCACTCTCCTCCCTCCCCTCTGCTGACAAACTCTTGTTGGGTGGGAGAAGCATCTCACACCCACAGTGGGTCTGTGGGCAGAGGTGCAGAGAGGCTTTTCTCTTGCTTTATAACATTTATGACAAAGGGACTGGATGCTGCTCACTGAGCACATCCAGGACTGAGAACATCCCCTCATTGGCAGTGAGGCTCATTTCAGAGCAAATCCTGCCCTAAAGACCGAGACTGGACACAAACATGTGCTGTGATGCACTGTGGACATGAGGCACTGATGACGTCCACTGGTCTGGATGCAAAACTGGAAAATAATGGTGGCAGGAAGCCCCAGTGGGAAGAGGGACACGTGGGGATGCTGCTGGTGGGGCTCTGCTGCCCTCCCTGCTGCTGTGCTACAGAACAGCCCCTGGTTCTGTTGCCCTGCCCTCACTGTGAGAACCGGCTGGCAGCATTGCCATCCATACCATGGCATGTTTAGGCATGTCAAGATGTTCTCAGTCATTGGGCTGGGAGGCCGGAGGGCAGCCAGAACTCCTTGATGGTATCTGAACTGCAGCGGTGACATGGCCCCACCGCAGCGTGCTGCTCGGGAGCAGGCTGCAAGACTTACGTGTGGTGCTCAGGATCAAAAGCGTGCTATTCTTGGCGGTACCTGAACAGATAATATCTCCTGGAATATACCTGGCTCTTTGTTTTCTTTTCAGAGATCTGATCTGCAGTTGTTGACAAGTTTTACCAAACAACATCAGGACTGGTTTTGCTTTTTGGAGGATGAACCAAGCAATGCCTGAAACCTGGGGCTATAACGGAATTTTGCAAGGAGTACGTTAGGCCTGTCAAGAAGTTAGTTAATAAAGTTTATTGAGTCTTTGAGCCATCAGTGTCTGTCTGATCCTTCATCAAGGCCTATAACAAAACTGCCAGGGAAAATACATTTTCTTGTCAGAGGCAGGTGATTAAATAACGCAAGATGTAAAATGCCATGACAAGGCTGGCAGCAGGGCTGGGTGCTGAGGAAGTGACCTCACTGAGAGCTGGGCTAAACCCAGAGAATTCTAGATTTAAAAGGAACGATTTGCAGAAACTCTCACAGAAGTTACTATAAAGGTAAAAGCCATCAAACCAGAACACAGCTCTGCTGTTCAGTAGAGATTTATCTGCCATCTAAAGAAGAATCATTTCTTGTCATGGTAACTGGCAGATTGCCTCAGTGGAAGTCCCAGAGAGATGCCCTGAGATTGCAAAGTGGGTAGAGAGCCCAGGGAGACTTCAGCAAGAGAGAGCTCCTGAGGCTGCCAGACCCAGTCCCCTTCACATCATGGACAAGAATGGGCCTCTTATTTATACATTTCAATTAATTTCTGCTTCTGTTCCTGTTGTGGCTGAGAACAAGGCAGGGAGATAAAATTGATGATGGGCAAAACCAATCCCTCATTCTACCTGAAGCCTCACCTGGTGTTTACTCGGACTTGGATTTGCTCCGGTTTTGTCCTGTTGCACTGGCATGGGTGGCACAATTTCCTGAGAAAACCTCTGCATCGGCCTCTTCGTGTCAAGCTGCAACAATCCCAGGAGAATTTCAATCCTTGGAGCTCTACCCAGGCAAACAAACTTGCGAAGCATCTCCTCTATCACTTCAATGCCATTCACTACACAGAGCAATGGGGGGAAAAGTGGCCATCTGTTTGGAGTTTGCTTTGAAAAGAAAAGGAAAACAATCTTCTTGGACAGCATCTCCCAGAGCCTGTTACTCATCCTTGATCTCTGCAGCCTTGGCACAGGGAGCACCTCAGCAACGATTTTTCAGAAAGCCAGAGTCCAAGAGAGAGCCTGATTTACAATTATTCTTCAGTTACATAGGTAATTTTAACTGGGATTAGCTGATCCTGTAAAGTAATTGGAGCCAGGAGGTCGGGGGCTACTGCGCTGTTATTATCACCATATGCCATTGGAAAAACAATGGGTGATGGCTGTCTTTTAAAGTGGTTTTCAAACCCCTTAATTCAGTGTTCCAGGTATGAAAGGAGAGAGAAATTTGACAGGCAGGGAAAGGGGGAGAAGAATGTAGAGGTGCATGAACAGAAAACTGAAATAGATGGAGATGGACCAAAAGGATACTGAGGGAGGCAATGAGGAAAAGGTCTGCATCTCAGGCTGTGCTCCTGCACAGAATGCAGAGGGACCTCTTTTTCAGCCTGATCCCCATGCGGTTAACGGCTGTCTCTTCCAGAAGGACAGCACTCATTATTTCTACCTTCAGATGGAGGTAATCATCCTGCAACTGTAATGATGGAACGCCCCACTTTCCTCACCCCCTTTGGTATGTTCATGAGTGCCACAGCCACATTTAGGATTGCCATCACAGCCGGTATCCTCAGGGTCCACTGCAGGCTCTCTGCCAGCTTGCCAAATCAAAGAGCCTTCAGTGGGTGCCAAGGACTGGAGCCCACAATCCCACAGCATCGCAGACAGTTGTGCCTGCCTTGTGCTGGGCTGCTTGGCTGGCACCAGCCTCTGAGGTGCTCTCTGCAGTGAGCACCAGGGTGTCCAGGAGTTCTCTTAATTCTTTGGAGGGTTTTTAGCTCCCCTGAGAAATCACCAGATTCCGTGAGTGATGGTTAGAGTTTGCTCAGAAGAGCCTGGAAACACGAGCACACGTTGATGTGCAGAAGGCAGTGCAGAGGAAAAGCCAGATGCATGAGGCAAAGGGCTGAGAACTGGCTTATCCTCTTCTCACAGCATCCATGTTGGGAGACGTGGCCAATCCATGCAGAGATGGGGCACAGTTTACCCCTTAAGCTCTCCTATCCCATAGGAGCATCCGTGTTTTCTGTTGGTGGCTCAGATACCTCTCTGCTGGTTTTATGGACCAAATTGTCCACCTGTGGGTACCCCCTGGGAGAAATGATTGTGACTTGCAATACCTNNNCTGGATGGTCTAAAGTGCCCTCTACTATGAGACATTCCCAGTGCAACAGTGGGGCCAATGCCCTAATCTCACTAATAATAATCCACAATATATTGAAATATTATAATCCACAAAATACTGAAATATTTCTGTTTGTTTAATAAAAATGAATAAAGTTTTAGAACAGGCCAAATGCAGTTAAAGCAGTTACTCGCTTCAGATGTAGGGGACGTTCCCATGTAATCAGATTATGGTGATTCCCTCTCAGGTCCAGATTTGATCTTAAACTACATGTCAAGGTCCCTTTAACTTCACAATAGAGGGGTAAAAACCCAAAACACAATCAAGAAGAAAATACAATAACAAAAGAATTGCTTCTGCTGGAATTATAAACAGCAGCAATTGCTGTGATTTTGCAGTAATCAAGGCCAGGCCGGGCCCTGTCTGCTGTTATTATCTCCCCCACTAATCCCCAATGTGTTTCCTATTTGTGCTGTTCAGGGTTTCCCCAGTGAGCAGCTTGGGCAAGCCAGCAGCAAGACCTGCAGCGCTGAAGCCCTCCCTCCAGCCCTAGGCACCCTGTGATGGAGGGACTGCCAGATCTGTGGGTGAGTGGATGGATGCTCCTGCCTAAGGCATCCCATGTCCCTGCATCTCAGCACAGGAACTGGATTCCCAGCAGCAGCACCACTTCCCAAACTCCTGAGCTGAGGAAACGGCAGGCGGTGAGGAATGGCTGTCATTTCAAGTCTCACCAATGTGCTGGGTAGTTCAACCCCAGGTATCTCTCACAGCTTCCTCTGTCTGCTGTTAGGGCCAGAGGAACTCTACATGAGAACCTTTACAGTGATTTGTTTCTTCATAAAAACTTATTTGCTTCCAGCACAAAGCCATTTGTCATGAAAAAAGAAAATAAAACCAGCATTCCTGAATGATAAAGGAAAGGTTCTGGGCCAAGAACAGCACTGGTCTGTCCTGCTGCACCCCTGGCACAGCTCCTCAGCACCCTTTACCATAAGGAAAACAGCTTTGTGTACCCAGCACCATCTCCATGGCTGGAGCGGCTGGAGCGGCTGGAGCAACTGGAGCAGCATCACAACAGGAGCATGGGTGTCCCCATAGTGCTATAGGTTGACAGATGCGACTGTTTCCTTGGTGCTGACTGGTGCAGTTGATGTGCCTCCCTGCACCCTTGGGCAGAGGCAGGCCTCCCCATGGAGCTGACCAGGGGCCATTGGGCCAGCTCCAGTGCTGCTAATGCAGCTATTCATGCACCCCATGCTCATCCCCGAGAAGACCACGGTTCCCACCCATTCCATCCATCATTCCACCAATGTTTATTTGGCCAAAACACGAGCTGGCAGTTTGAATTTTCATTATTCCTTGTTTGTTATTCTTTACCCTGAGAAGCTTCAGCTCATCCACTCGGGAAGCAGAAACAATGGGTGGGCCTCAAGGACCTGGCACACACAGTGCAGCTGCATCTGCCTGGGACAACCTTCACCTGGGAGAGGCATGGGGGGAGGTCCATGCTCAGTGGCATCCCCACGCAGCACCAGCATGACACGTGGCAAAGAGCCGAGGCTGGAGCGAGCAGCTGCGGCTGACTTGTATTTACATAGAAAAATGTGCAAATCATCACGGATGCCTGGAAGTCAGGAGGGATCACCCAAGCGTTAGGGGCAGGCTGGGACCAGCACTGGGATGTGTGGGAGCAGGATCAGGGATGCCTGCGGCAGCAGCTGTGCTGCTCCTGACCCATGCTGCAAGCATGGACCCCTCATCCTGGGTCTTCAGTTTGGTTCCTGTCTTGAGGAAGATAAGTGAGCCCCGAAGGGGAGCTGGAGTTGCTTGGGAAGAAGAAGCAACTCTTCTTTCGTGGTAGGGCAGAAATGGGGTGGTATAGGGTCACCTTGCAGGCAGGGAAAGAGCAGCAGGTGCTGGAGTTCAAACCTCACCATTGTGGCACCAGCAAGGATAAAGCTGGTGGGAGAAAGGGAAAAGGTGGGTCAAGGGTGTGAAGCAGGGCAAAGAGGCTCCTCTGCAAAGGCCTTGGAGAGGCTCATGGCATCCCAGCCTCGAGCAGATGGCAGGGCTTGAAGGGGATGTAGCCCAGGGACCCGCCTGTGTTATTGTCTGGAGCAACTGGTCCAGAAAGGTCTCTGTACATCTTAGTGAAACTCCAGATGGATCCTGGCTGATGTTTATTTGACACAGGTGTTTTGGCTGCCTGCTGACCAGCACTGCCATGTAACGAGCCCGTTTCCAAATTCTTAAATAGTCCAAGCAGCTGTCACTTTGTCAATGGACTGAACATCCCCACTCAGACCTTAAACCCAGGATCTCCTGACACAACGTGAGCTGCAGCCAGCACTAGCCTCCTTTGAAGGACAAGCCTCCCCTCTACATCTCCATTTCCCCTGACCATTGACAGTGTAGAAGACAGGGGACTTTTTCTAAGGACAATGACACTTCTGCTGCTGGCAGCTTTGCTGAAAACCCTCTGGTTTTTCCCTAAGTGTGTTGACCTTGTAGGTTTAGCTCAGCAAGAGCTGGGGCAGCATCCTGCTCCCTGTCACGCTGCAGTAAATCCCAATGAACTACATTCACTTTAGGCATGGTGCTCCAGATTTACAGCTGCATTTGGGAGAGTAGATCATGACCTGTCCTCTCCAAAGCAGAGCCTTTCCACAGCTCAGCAACTTACAGTTTCTTTTGAAATGGTCTAGTGAAAAGCCCTAGACAAGCGTTTCTGCTGTATGTTTTAGAGCCTATCTCAAAGCTACCCTTACCAGCTTGCTTAAAGCCCTGCCTCCCCCCTGCTCTCTGCTTTTCCCTTTCCGTGAGGAGGAGAAGGAGCAGAAAAGCATTGTGGGATGAAGCGGAAGGTGTGAGGAAGGAGCCAGAATGATCTTTAAGGTCCCTTCCAACCCAAAACATTCTATGATTCTATGAGGGAGTATTGCTCATGGCACCAGCGGCTGTCCTTCTCCTGACTCATTACTGAGACAAGTGCTCGGCAGGGCAGCAGAGGCCACTGAGCAGCCAAAGCACCATTTCTCAGAGGAAAGCTGAGTTTATGATCAGTGTGGTCATACTCGAGTCCATGGCAATGCATTGCATTCTCCACCCTCCCTTAGGACAAAAGTTTCCCTTCCTATCCCAAATCGGTTTGTGGTGTTGCTGAGCTGCTCCCAGCATCATCGAACTCACCCCAAAGAGGCTTGTGTGTCTCAGGGGGAGCGCTGCTTCTTGGCTGCACTTAGAAAACTTGTGTTCATTGTCCACCAGCTCATGCACCTGCAGTTTTATTAGCAACACTGACCGAAGCCAGAGAGGAAAAGTCAGTGGGACTGTGGCTGAATTTAAATTTTAGTCTCCTCTGTCCATATTTGTCTCCTGTTGTGGCTGGTGTGTTCTGCGGCAGGAAAAGCGCATGCAGAAAGACAAAACTCTGCTGAAGGCAGTGGCTGGGCAGCATCTTGGACGCTGACACATCTGCAGCCCAACCACCTTTCTCCACCTCTTGCTATTACAATTAATTGATCTGCCTTGCATGTTTCACGAGGCAATCAAAGCAGTCAGTGCTTTTATGGGACACTGATTAACTGTGCTCTGATACGGTATTTCCCCAGGACTCGTTTCCAGAGCCCTCCCAGAGAACTGTGCAAGCAAGCAAGTCAGGGAAGGACCGTTGCAGAGTTAGGGATGGAAACTGTGCTGACATCCAATTATCCGCTCCCAGTGACTTGGAAAATGAGGGGCCATCACATGCAGACCATGTAGGTGGGGGGTGACTTCCTGACAAAGGAGGGCAGAGCACCGGAGTCTTCACCAAAGCCTGTTTGCAAGAGTCAGAGCAGGGTATGGCCCTACCCACAAAGCAAGAACCATGTGCCTTTATGCAATTGCTGAGAGCAGTGAACCACTTCAGCTTGTTTAACTGCTTTGGTTTGGATGTTTTGGTTTTTTTCTCCTAGCTCAGTAAGGTCAGTATCACCCTGAAGGAAAAGGGCTTTCATTTACTCTCCTTCCCTAAACGATTCTCTTCCCAGCAGCATGAAACCCCTACTGGCTTCCTTCCAGTCCTCCTGATCAGGGAGTCGTGTCCATCCCAGTGCAGAGCAGAGATTTACTTGATCCACCATGCTGCTCGCCATGGGTAAAACAGCCAGCAAAAAAAATGATTCTGATAACCTGAAGTATTAGATTAATTGAAGGAAGGTGTGATCCATTCACTGGTAAACTGTGAGCAATGTCAGTGGCAAAATTCTTCGAGTAAGCTATCTGTCATGGATTATTCATTCATCTTGGTTAGTTACAAGGAAAGATAGCACTAAGCTGAACGTATTCTAGTGCCAATTATTTGTTGAAGGGATGTTCTTTTCCACAGGCTCAAAGCACTGATGTAACAGTGTTCACTGATGTAACAGTGTTCATCCTGCTTTCCTTGGAAAAGTCCATGGCACTGCCTATCAGCAGAAATAGAGAAAATCTATGCCAATGTTGAGGCTGAATGTCCCTTTGCTGAGTTTCATCATCTTTATTCATAGCTCCTCTACTTTTATTTCATTCCAAGCAATATTTCCTCCTTTTCAATGTTTACACCCTTCAGATATTCCATGATAACTATTATGTTCCCCATTAGTCTTCCCTTAGCCTAGCTGTATTTACTTATTTTAATCTTTCCTCATCAGCCAGTCCCTCCTGTCCCTTAATCATCTATGTTGCTCTTCTCTGAATTCCCTCTGATTTGTCTGCATCACTCTTGTTTATGATTCTGAGATCTCATTTAGCATTTGATTTCTGCCAAAAATAAAATTGAGCTTGATTGTTTTCACTGACGACTGAAGGAGACATGAATTGTTGCTTGGAAAACAGTACTTGAGAAAGCAATATATGAAAGACAAAAAAATAAAGGCAGCTCCAGCAGGCAGACAAATACACAGATAATATCACGTAGGCCAGCTTTGGCTAGATTGAATCTCAGAAGTGCGGCTGGTATGTGATGACAGTAATAGCCACCACTATTAGAGTGTTTAGTTTTTAAACAGAAATGTGAGTTATAACTCAGGCCCTGGCATAAATCACAGAGCCATGAAAATCTCACAAACGCATGCCTGCACAATAAACCAATATGAAATTCCTTGTCCTTGGTGAAAGTAGCAAAATTACAACTTCCTTTGTATAGGAAAATGTGTGTGTTCAAGTCCAGTACAGCAATCTGGTTTCAGGCATGTCACTGAGACCTTCATCTTGGCAAGTTCGGATCTGGTTTTGGATAAGAACGTTTGAATTGCCACATGGTTGGTAAAGAAAGCAGCAAAGGTTTGGTGGAAGCGAGCAGCAGCACATCCTGCATCCCTGTGGGAGGAGGACCTGGGGTTGCAGATTGGTCACCACAGGAGATGAGCTGCCCGTCAGGAACGCTGGCCCCAGGCTGCAGCCCGTGATAATCCTCAGATCTGGGACTCAAGTAAGCCCACAAATTAAACAAGGAGGTAGAGGCTGGTTTCCCCTGGGAAGAATCTACCTTCCAGTGAGACCCTGCAAAGAATACACTGTATCTCAGGGGGATTTCCATTTAAATGCTCTTTGGCAAAACACCCTTTAAAAGCTGCTGGTGTCTGGTGGAAAGCTTTGAAAAACATGCTAATTAATTAGAAACAATGCAGCATCTCTGTCGGCTATAGGAGCCCCTGTGTGTCCCTCCCTTGCATTCCCCAGTCACCACCAGATCCATTTGCATGAGAAGGGCAGCTTTGTTTCCCCGGACCCTCATCTGCTGTTCCTGCTGCTTATTCCTCCACCTGAAGTCAGGCTCCAAAGTGTGGGACCCCCCAAGGCATCTCCACAGCAACCCCCAGCCAGCCGTGGGGTGGAGGCAACCGGCGTTCACAGGGAAGAGCCGCTTTGACAGCACTGAGCAGGGCTTGGGACAGGGAGTACGTGTAACCCTGGGGCTGGGACAACCAGAAAAGGAAATTCATCAGTGTTATTACTATGCACTGCATGTGCTGCAGTAGCATCCCAAAGCTCCCATCAAGATCAGGTATCCTGTGTGCTGGGAACATATAAAATTGCTGTAAAACACGGTTCTTGCTTCTGAAAAATCGAATTTAGAGCAGGTTTTTCTAAAAGATAAGAGTATTGCAACAAGTAGCGAGAATTCCTTATTTCTCTTTGCTTCACCTCCCACCTCTTCTCTGCCTCTCTGCCCTCCACCAAGGGCTACATTAAACTGTGCCTGCTCTGTAAATGACCACCTGCACCACGAAAACAGCCATGGTTGTTCTTGTGGCTTCATTCCTGCTGCGTTTGGCTTGCTTCAGCAGGACGGGGTGGGGAAAGATGGTGGCGTGGTTCATCACTTATCACAGGCAACAGTGACCTTTTGGTTGGTGATGAAACATCATCAGACTTCCTCAGCAGGTAGGAAAAGTAATGCTGCAAGTGCCAAAGAGCAACTTTCTGTCCCTCGGATGAACTTGTAAGGACTAATTCTCTGTCTTAGTGAGAGGGAGCAGGGAGGGGAAGGGAGAGATGACACGGGTAGTAAGTATAACAGAAATACCTATAAATCAAACCTTCATTCAAGTGGCTGTGCCCCAGAAGTCCCTCTGCTCCCTGCATGCTGGTCAGAGCCCTTCTTCACTCAGGGTTGTGGGGACTTTGTGTCTGCTGCCCCTTGAGTCACTGTCTGAAACCTAAATCATTCATTGGGGTATGGAGAGATCCTGGGTTTGCTGAGGAGCAGTTGGATGTTTTCCTCTTGCTCAGGGGGGCAGCGACAAAGCGATGAAAGAGGAGGAACGCAATAAGGGGAGACAGCAGCACAGTCAAGCAGCATTGCTGGGATGTGGAGCATTCCCACCCAGCCCGGGGAAAGCAGGGAAACAAACACAGCAACTACAAGCTGACAACAAAGCAGAGGGATGACAGCAGCTACAGTGCCTGAGTTGGCATCGATCAGCCTTGGCAGAAACATCCCTGCTGCAGGTGTGGTGCCATGGGTGTCTGTGAATGGGGAGCAGGGATGTGCCCAAGGTATTTGGAACCCAGGTCAGGAGAGCTTTTAGGAGGAAACAATCCCATGAACTTTTACTTCCCCAAGCCTGAATTCCTCTTTTTTCCTAGAGAGGCAAGACCAACATGGCTCTTCGCATTGCTTTGCATCTGAACAAGAGATTAAATGTCCACGCTGACTCAATGCACACTGGAACACTTCCAGAAAGTCAGCAAATTCGCACTCCCTCTCCCTTTAAATGCTTTGGCTTCCTGCAGGAAAATGAAATCCATTAACAAGTTCCACCCCTGCTCCGGATTCAAGGCTAGAACTGTCAGTGCTTTAGGAACAAGCTAAATGGGGGGATTTCCATAACAATCAACAGCTACAGCATTAATCTATAGTCATATTAACCTGGGATGACAAGGACACGTCTGTCTGTTCTCTCTAATGTAATCTACCATTATACTCGGGCTCCATTGAAGTCTGCTTTGTACCGTGCATTTGGCTCTGATCAGCTAATCTCACTGGCTTTGAGCACAGCTTAGAAAGGAGAGAGGGGGATACAGACAAAGTGATTAATATGCATGTGTGTGTGCTTAGCATGTGTCTGCTGCTAATGTATGTGTGAGCATGTGCATGTGGCCCGGTCTCTCGGGGGCTGCGTTTTGGCACACGTCAAGCATGCTGCAGGGATGTACTGGTGCTCACATTGTGCCTTCAGTGTGAAGGTCAGGGCTCTGTGAACCAACATGTGAATGCGAGCCTAAGGCGTGCATGGCGGCATGTTTAGCATATGTGAATGTGGGTTGCATGTGTCTTCAGCCCACCCATCTCATAGCAGCTTGCAGTTCCCATGCTAGTGGGGGAAGTAGTTTTCACTCTGCCCCTGCAGATCTGCTGGCGTGGGGATTCTCCCATTCTCTATCTCTCATTTTGCTTTATTAATCCTCCTTGAAGAGGCACCTTCTCTGAGCATTTGAGATGCCCTGAGCCTGCTTTTGGATTAGGAGATGATTATGAAGCTGCAGCAGCGTGCACCAGAATGCCCCACACTAAAGGAGCTTATGGGGTCAATCACATTCCCAGCAGAGCCACTCAGCTGCTACAACTCCACAGCTCCAGAGTCCCACCAGGGCAGGAGGCAATAACTGGGGAGAAAGGCAGCTGTGACCCAGAGTGACAGAGCTGGGACATGATCAAGGGTTGGCAGCCCTGGGATCTGAACCTCCACCATCCCTTCAGAAGAGGTGGCCCCCGCTGGCA
>JAVHNF010058924.1:0-23274 GCA_034783455.1 Micropsitta finschii
GTTGCATTCTTTCGATTCTCCTTCTCATTCCTCCAGGAGCAGGGGGAAGAAAAGGTGGGGGGGAAGTTCTAATTTACAGCCTGGGCTTAAACCACGACACAGGTCAATATCATTTCAGTTTCACTCCTTATGCTTGTCCTCTGCAAATGGTAACTCTTTAAACTACTCTATCAGAATCCTGAAATCTTGGTTGATTTGGAACATTAAAAAATATACAAATCCTCTTATTCTCTAAAGACTCTACCTTCATTTTCTTCTTTTGCCTAAAGCTTGCTTTTGCATTTTTAGCCCTAAATTCCTTGAGTTTTAATCTAGTCGTTCTCTTCACCCTCTGTATACATAAGTAATGTTGGTCAAAATAATTTTATTGTTGTCACCACCTTCTTACTGTTAGACCACAAACCATATCCACTACATCACCTAGACAGATCTAGCATGTATGTCACTCTTTCTTCCAGACACACAGTTGTGACCCTTGAGTTCCTCAGACAGGAAATATCAGGTAAGAATATACTAAAAGCTGTGGTGACTGAGAAAAGAGTTAGCCAGTTCATAAAATCCAGTTACAATCCCAAAGCATCCCACAAATCAGATCTCACAAATCAGCAAATAACCTTTTCTCAGAGCAGAGATTCTTGGCAATGCTCTTCCATTTCTAGGCCCTATACACAACAGGGTGTATCTTGGGACTTTTCGCTTCATTTCAAGACTTGATGGATTCTAACAGAGCTTCTAACAGTAATTCTTATAGGAGATAAAAGTCCTGTAACTCTTTGCTTGATGGTGCCTTTTTTTCCCCTTCCATATAAAAAGCAGTGTCAACCTCTCCATCCTTCAGTCATAAGAACTATATCCTCAAGATATGCTAAAAAGTGATAGAAACTGAGCTTGGAAAGACTAAAAAAAAAAGCAATGAAAGGTAGAATGAGAAATGAGCTAGTGACCATGTGGAGAGCAAGGGGAATGTGATAATCAGTATCTTTTTTATGAATCTGATTTTATTGAGACTCAGAAGGATTTTTTAGAAGAATTTAACTGAAATAGTTGGTAGGCTGTTTCAAACATTCAAATGATGTTGAAAATATCAGAAATACTGAAAAGTGTTTCTTTAAAAGTTCTTTAAATGCTTTTCAACACAGAAGTCACTGACTGGGTTGAAGGGAGAATAAAGCATACAAAAGAATTAGCCATTATTAAGCGAGAAGAAGAGAACTTTGATACATAAGGCCTTTTGATACAATTTAGGCTTTTTAAAAATTACTATTGCTGGTGAAACCATAAGATATCCCTTGGGTAATATTTTTGCAAGTAAAATCCAGCAGAGCTAGTACTAAAATACCAGTATTTTATTTTTACAGTGGTTCCATTGTCTTGCTGGTGTAACTCAGCGCAGATTAAGTTTCTGTTTTCCCACCATCATACATCAGTCTTGTGGAAGCACTTCACACACTACAGAAAAAAATTACACAGCTTTGAAAGTTGACAGCATAGTGAAGGGATTCACAGGCAGTATTACTGTGAGTGTCACAGACGTTGATAGCTCCTTGAGCTCCAGTGTCATGCTTGCTATTTGCTGTGTACTCTTGACTAAATTCATCTACTCAGTGGTGCTGAGGGGGAAAATTCCAAAATACCAAAGTTACCAACTGTCATGGTTGACAGAGTTACAGCCCAGCTGATAACTCAGAACCACACAGCCTCTCACTCACTCCCCATTATCTTCCTGCACCCACTCCTGGAGGGATGGGGAAGAGAATCGAAAGAATGCAACTCCCACAGGCTGAGATAAGAACAGTCCAGTAGCTAAGGTATAACACAAACCACTACTGCTACCACCAATAATAATGATAAGAGAAATAACAAGGGGAGAGAATACAACCGCTCACCACCCGCCAACCGATACCCAGCCTGACCCGAGGAGTGATATAGCCCTTCCGGGTAGCTGCCCTCAGTTTATATAGTGGGCATGACGTGCTGTGGTATGGAGTACCCCTTTGGCTGGTTTGGGTCAGGTGTCCTGTCTCTACATCCTCGCAGCTTCTTGTATCCCTCCTCCTTGGCAGAGCATGAGACTGAGAAAGTCCTTGATCAGAGTAAATATTACTTAGCAACAACTAAAAACATTGGTGTTATCAGTGTTGTTCTCAGACTGAAGTGTAAAGCACAGCACTGCACCAGCTACTAAGGATGAAAATGATTGCTGCTGCTGAACCTAGGACACCAATATTGTCTCCTATATCTATATGTTTTTAAATAAACTCATAGAGATCTGAGCTTTGTTTACTATTCTTTTTGTCCTTGTCTGGGTTGTTTGTTGTTTTTTTTTTTTTTCTTCTCTTTGTGCATGAACTTAAGATCAAACTAAACATTTATTCACAGATGAGGACTTGTGCATGTCATTTTCAACACATATTATTGTGCAGGCACTGTGAAGAAAAGTAGTCCCTTACCTTACATTATTTATGGCTTTCTCATGCAGAGAGGTGAGACACATTAAATGGTTCAATAACTGTCTTCTATTTAATTGTGTCAGCAAGAAGAGTCTATTCTTTCCTGTACTTTCCATGCTGTGTTTCTCTGGTTTCCTTCTGTCTTTGATCAGTAAAGACACAGTCCTATCTTACTGAAATTCTATATTCAGCAGGGATAGTAGGTGATTTGGATCAGAAAAAATAAAATCTGACCTATATACAACCCTAAAACTCAAGCTGAATCAGAGTGTAATAGTTCCAGCTACCACGAGTGGCTTTTTGACCTTCAAGATCAAGGCAGTGAAGAAGTTATTACTTACCTAAATTACATGGATGTCCTTGTTACTTAAGCATATCTGAAAATATAAACAAACACAAAGCAGTTTATCAAATTTCTCACAGACCTGGGAGCTCAAAGTAAAACCATGCCATGAAAACGTACTGCAGATGAATGAGAATTCTCATGGCTTGAGTGGGAGTCAACAGACACAACAAAAGCATTAAAAATCTCCAATGGTTCTTTTGCTACTAGGGCCACAATCCTTAAAAATCATACAGGATAAAAATGAAAACATTTCTTTGGTTTCCTCTTAATGAAATAAACTTTTTCCTAACCAGCATCATACCGCAGTATCCTCCTCTCTATGTTTTCCCTCACCATTCAGGATAGCACTATAATTGCTAATAATTATCTTTTATTTGAGAGAAAATGATTTTTTTTTATGAATAATTCCAGTGCTCTATCACCTGGGAAAAAAGGCAGTAAGCAGTGTGTAACTGCACTTGTTCTACCTTTTGCCTCATGAGGAGATCCCTAGTGGTGGGTCTGGCAAGTGGTGTGGCATTCTTTGCTGCCCCACCAATGGGATTCCTCCAGCAGTGCCCATCATAGACATCCTGAGAGTGGGACAGGAGGCTGGCTCCACAGCAGCTGATATGTGATTACGAAAGCTGCTCCAAGCACTAGAAATGCTGGCACCCACCAGTTTGCTGACTCCTGGGGGGATGTGTCCAAGGTCTGCCTGCTCCCTGGGTGCACTCAGCATATGGCCCCATATGTCACAGGGGCCTGCCCTGCCACACTGCAGCCAGCCTTGTAGACACACTGGTTCACAGTGGGAGGACCAGGTCTGCAAGCAGCCCAAGGGCCAAATTTTACTACAAGAGGAGAAGTTGGGATATATACCAAATGACAAACCTCCAGTTTCAAGATAGACTTCTTGTTTGGATGGAGCTTAATGGCTGGTGAAAGTCACCATAGTGCCCTGTCATTCAGTGAATCTCCATTCTGCCTATCCTACTCTATTTAACTGTCCACCTTACTTTGTTTCACAAGAACAGCTGTATGTACTGCTAAATGTTTCTCTTTTAAGCAACTAAAAGCCAAAGCTTTAGCTAAATAAGCTCATCAGTGTGTAGGATGCCTTTTTTTTCCTATGAAAGAGAATGAATGAAAATACAACCAATAAAATTTAAGAATAGTTTGAATAGAAAAAGAGTGATTTTATATTGCCTCATTTGACACATATTTTTAAAAAACATGTTTGTGTTTATAGAACCTGTTAACCAGTCTCACACACACAACAATAATTATAGTAATGATAATAACTGTAATCATTATAGTGTGAAATGAACATCAGGGTAAAAGGCTGTGCTAACAATAATCACAGGTATAGGCAACCACCAGAGCAAGTAATCTGACAAATCACTGAAGAAATTACTATAACACTATGCTTGGATCAATAATGCAAACTATTTGTTACTCACATAAGTGAAAAAAGTAAGAGCAATTAATGCCATTATTTGAAATCATTGATCAGCTACTTAAAAAAATGTGTTAAATAGTCTTAAAACTTAGAGTGTGCCTTTGAGTCATGGGTCTTTTGAGCTTCTAATGAGTCATTAAAATTTGAGGTATATCTTCAGTTGGCTTAAATAAATATAACTCCACTAAAGTCAATGGCGTCATGCTATTTTGGATTTAGGTCTAGTTACCTTCAATTTTGATAGTGAAGCTTAGACGACACCACTAAGAATGTTTTATTTCATCTTTGCTGGCAACTGCTGTCTGGATATTGTTTGGCTTATTAGTTAACAGGGTGAGTTGGAAAATTCATAAATGCCTCTGAAATGCAGGAAAAAAGGTGACAAATTATTGTAACAAAGAGAAAAATAATAGGAATAAGTAGCTTAAGTGAGAGAAGGAGGAGCTCACCCAGGACATGACTTTCAAAAACATCTTGGTATATCTACTTGCCATGAACAGCAGTGTGATTTTCAAACAACATATGTCTTTTGGGGTGGGCACATTTGCAAGAACACCCAGGTGTCTTAATTCCACACTTGGGCATGCTGTGACAGAAGTTAGGCCTGGATGTAGTCTGACAAGCTACTGGAAGCCCATAGCAACAAAAATATCATTAACAGTATTACAACAGAGATGAAACCCATATTCTTTAAAGCATATTGGGTCCAAATGTTTAGCAGAAGAGTGTTTCTCTTTTCATCAGCTTTCATAAGCAAACAAGTTTGACAAAGGCTAGAATTGGAAACAAAGGTAAAAGGAGCTGTTCATGATTACGAAACAAAACAGTTGCACAAGCCAGGAATAGGAGAGCCAACATTCTGGCTCACATATTTTTCATATTGTCCATCGTAAACAACAGCACAAAATTCATAAAATCAACTAGTACAACAAAAATCAGTTAGTATTTGTAGGGTCACTATTAGAAAATTATGCACGCATTCTTTTTTCCGATGTTAGCTTTTCATATGCTTAAAGCTAGAATTTTGACTCTGTATTATTTGAAGCACTCAAAATAAAAAGACTGCGTTAAGGGCACTTCTTAGCTGGTTCGATCAAAGATCACATGCATAGAACTTTTAGGTATTTATTAGGTAGGTTTTTGAACACTAATGTCCATCTCTGACTGCTTTATTAGTGGAATTCACTGGTAAATGAATCAAAAAAGAAACAGCAGCATCAAAAGATTAAGTGACTTGCTGATTTAGGGAGAAACAAATTGTTCCGTAAGCTGTAAACCTAAAGAAATGTGGTTTCCTCTTGATTTGTGTCCTTTAAAGTTTTGATACTGGTCCTAAACTACTCCAAGTCCCATTATGTTCCTATATTAGCCTCTCTTTTTCCTCTTCCCTCCATGCTTACCTAAAGCTATGCATCAGCTGAATAGGCAGCTGGTTGGTGGCAAAGAAAATATATGATAAACAAGCTTCTTTTACCTTTTACACAGAAAGAACTGAAATTTCCCACACTTAGATAACAATTTTCGCAAAATGCGATACAGTGATTTTGTGACATTTATCCCTCTGTCAAAGTCAACTAAAATGATTTTGTTAGTTCAAAAGTCATTATAGAGAGTTGGACAGATGTCTGTTTAAACAACAGCATCACATCAAGCTTTTTTTTATTTTTTTTTTTTTTTTAGGAAAACATGTCAGAAAATAAATTTAAAAGGTCTTAGTTTATTTTGGCATTTTCACAATTTATTTTTTGGTTTGATTTTGCAAATGTGAATCAAAAAATGTGGTGATTATTAAAATTATTATTATTATTCTCATGGCATAGTTTGGTTTCATTTTATTCATGCACTGGAAGATTAATGTGGTTTTGGTTTCGTAAACTGATACCTGGGGTGACTCAAATCCTGCTGTTATATGATAAAAAACACTGAAGCTTAATTAACTCATGATTACTTAAAAAAAAAAAAAATATATATCAAAGAATTAAGTAACTCCATTTTGCAGAGACAATGGCTTAACTGTATCATGGACAGTTAAGTAACCAAGAATGAAGAGAACAGTTTTTCAGCTCAGTTTTCTGCTTATTATTTAAAAAATAAATGTGAACCTTTGCCCAAAATATGGATCAAATATTATTTTGAATTCTTTTTCGAATGTCCGGAATTTATTTCAAGACTAAATGTGCTAAAATAATGAGGGGATGATATTTGACTAGTATCCAAGCCTGAGTCTTTACAAGAACACTGCATGACCATTGCACCCTGAATTTGCCAAACTGACACTTATCAGTCTCAAGTTATAAAAAACATAAAAAATATTGTTGGTTTCCTGAAATGGATGGGGGGTGAGCATTTAATGGAAGTGGAATTGTGAAATATAACTGTTTCTTTTTTTTTAAAGTGGAATTCTGCAGAATGGGAAAATAAGGATTGAGTACAAAGTCATATTTACTAGCAATAGACCTATTTGGCAAAGAAATAGTCTGTCAAGAATAATGACAAAATTATACTGGATTAAATACCAAGAAAAGTATCAGAGAAAACAATACTTTATTAGCAGAAAGGACAAGATGATCTACCCAGTGGACATTTCTAATTATTGCAATTCAAATCAGAGTCTGATGCAACTGGGAATGTCTGGAGTCATTGTGTTCTTTTAAAGAAGACAGAGATGCTGCCAATTATCATTTTAAAGTACTGTGTTCACTGAAAAACTGTAGGATTTTCTTTGAGATTTTTTAAGAGTAACACACGTTCCTCTATGCAAGACATCATTCATTTTCAGGTGAAAGAAGCAGTGTAGAAGAGAAACATTTCTGTTCATGTACACTGTATCTCTCAGCAGTGTGGACAGGGCAGGGAGACCTAGTAGAATAAATCCAGAAATAAGGGGTGGAATCTGACAGTTATAATCAGTAGATGATCCTGATTCTGCATAGGATGGTTTTATTCTTGGCAAACCTTTCTTTATCTTTTAAATGCTTTCACTACTGAGGAACTGAGTTGGCCAGGCTCTCCAATGGGAAGTTTTGGTGTTCTGAAAGCTCAATCCCATATAAAGCTCTGTGCAACTGGCCATTTTTACCATCATACTGCATTTCAACAAATCTGCCAGCATGCCCCTGCTCCAGCTCCCTTAGACTCCTGTTCTTATGCTCTCAATAGCAGAGCAGAACCTGGCAGGGGGCTGCATAGCTTGCACAGTGTGCTGGGTTCATAGAAGATGCTTTCTCACACAACAGATTAACCCCAGTTTCTTTACTCTGTGGGTGACTGCCCATGTATAGGATCTTGTGATGAGGTATCTGTCACTTAACTCTCTCTGTCCATATGTCAGACATCTAAAGTGAGTCATTCTGGCTGACACTATAATCCCTACAGATACATCAGCAAAGGACAATTCATCCCATTTGAAAGTAAGTGTTTATATGGAGTGAACTGGCCTCAGGATGTATCTCTGCTCTGCTGGCTGTAGAATAAAATCTGCCTCTATCATCTGTCTCTATCTCCATGTCCATCTCCATGTATCTCTATCTCTGCCTCTATCTTTACCATGTCTATAACTGAATTAGATGATACAAAAGCCTTTAGGATATTTAAAGCTACCTGAGATAAATCTAAGCCTAATTCCCATATCGTGCCTTCCATGTAAGATAATTTGAGCTCTATATAATAAGAGATGGGTCAAAATGGGAATTCAGTACTGGTACAGCAGTTTGGAAGCCTTGGCCTACCTCTTCTCAATACCATATGGGAAAAGGATTGTGTACTCTTTTGGGCATATACAGGGAGTGGCATACTGGAGAAACAGGACCATTTGCACTGTTTCATGCAATGCTCAATTTCTAGGAACTGCATTGAAGAAGACTTTTTAAAGAACAAAATGGTGGTAAAAAGCAGATTTGCTTTTCTATAATATTATATGGGAAAGGAAATAGGCTCTAGCTCCTCTCCAGGAATGTCTCTGGAGGAGGAAATGGAAAATGAAAAATGGGAGTACAGAAATTAGATTAACAGGGTAAAGATATTCTGATTACAAAGGGATCTTTTGTTTATAAAGTAAGAGCACTACTGAAGCCTGAATCAAAGCTAAAGTAAATTTAACCAGTCTCTTGGCCACAGACATGCTAATAAAAACCTAAAAGTCTCATGTTAGCAATCAAGAGACTGTAATTTGCAGTACAAAATAAATTCATGAAATCATTATGAAACTTCAAAACAACATCTCTTTCAGAGTCTCCAAATTGCCTTCAGTAACTTTATTTCCTTTACAAGGGATAGAAAACTGTAAGGCATTGAAGAAAATAAAAATGATGAAGGTTTTTCAATGGACTCATTGTAGGAATAAAGAAAATAAACTATCAAACTGGTCTTTATTGTCAAGGTAAAGAGCCATTTCTGTACTGGACATTTCTACACTGATTTGTGAGACACACTGTCTCCAAGTAAAGTTTACATCTATATCCTATTCACATTTTGGTCATGAATGCAGCAAGAAAAAATAGGTTAAAATAACTGGGAATTATTCTCAAAAAATTATGTCACCATTACCTCAGAGTAAATGTGTCTTTAGGTTTTTGTTGCTCCTTAAATAGCTTTTTTGTGCTGCTAGAGTTTAAGCACTGTTGGAACTCTGTCAGTTCTTGACCTTATTTTTTTTTTCTTGCCTAAGTAAGGAAAACTCCCAGTTGATTGTAAGAGTGCTCTGTTGCCATTACAAAAGACCTTCTTCTTTGGGAGAAAAGCTGAATTTCCGGTGTGAGATCATCAGGTTCAAGAAAAGGAGACAATAAATGCTCTTAAAAAAAAAACAAAAACTGAAGCAGACAGCAGAGCAGGAATTGGTGGTTATCTGGCATGCACTCAGATCGTCAGTCATGGCGAGGCATGAGGAACACTGCCTCTGCAGCTGCAGGCTGAAAAAATTGGTGAGACTAAACAGTGAGCATTTATCAACAACTGGAAGCATTTAGACAAAGCAACTAATTTTTCATTGTCCTCCTTCATAATAATTTTTCTTTTTTTGATACATTTTTGTCCAGTCAGAAAGGCAATTAGCATACAGAGTTCTCATCAGTCCTTCTGAGATCTTTTTTTGGACTGACAAAGTAAAACTGGTTGCACACAAACAGGTTTTGGCCTGATTAAAAGAACTGGGTCAAGGCAGATAGTTTGCATGATTTATTTATTTTTAATGGCATAAAGCAGGCACTGTTCCAAAGTAGCTGGATCTTGGTGAGAAAGAGGGTGTTCCTTCCAAATTATGGTCTAGACTCAGAGTACTCTGACTGTAAAATACTTGAGGCTTCAAAAGTTTAGAGCCTTGGCCAAATAATGCTTGGTCTCTTCCAGCTGCTGCAGGCTCTGTTTCTGCAGCAGAAAGAAGCAACAATCGCAGACAGGCCTCTTTTCCATGGAAATTCAGTTTACTGTCGTGAGAGACATTGCAAAGCTGAGAGAAGCAGAGGGGGGACAGATGTGCTCAGGCTCACTCTCCCATTTTACTGCTATAGTTTCTCAGAAGGGGGTATGCAGTGGAGTTGGTGAACAATTGGGATAGAAATGTATTGGAAAGTTAGTTATCAGTAGTGGGGTGTTGATCTTAATGTCAAAATGTTTTGGTTTTGCTCTAATCAAGGGTTTAAAGTCACAGAGAGGCTCAGACTTATCATGGGATATCCTTGTCTTACACCTTAAGGAATGGCTAATGATTTTGTTTTGCATGTGGGCAGTGCAGGTACAATCTGTCCCTATCCTCAGCATGAAACAGAGGGCTTTTTCTCCGTACATATAACATGGAGGCAAAATGCTTTGAAAAATGGTGTACCACTTGCTTGCAATACAGAGGGTAACCTCAGCATACATACGAATATCTGTTAGGGTATGTTGACTGAAGAGATAGGCATCACTGGCAATATGCCTTTGAGGCCTTAAGAGAAAATTAAACAAAAAAAAAAAAAAAAAAAAAAAAAAAAAAGTTGAAGGCAAGTTTTTCCTTAAGGGAAAAGGGACTGGATGTCCCAGCCTTTTTTTACTATCTCCTGCCAGATACATCAACTGAGAACTTGGCCCTTCATTTCTACTAATGGTATATAGCTCATTGCATGAAGAATTAACTAGGTGGCAGTAATCACTCAATGATCTCAGATGTACTTCATAAACCTTACAAGTTTTCTTGTCAGATTAAAACTGGGGGAGGAGAAGGAAGGACAACTTTCAGCTCCTAAAAGAATATTTCGTCTTAGCTACCCTTTGGAGTAGCGTATATAGCAGATTTATCGGTAGCACAAAGAAAGCATCCATGAATTCAGTTCCTCTCTAATGCTGCATATGCACAGAGCCTTTAACTCTATGTGCTATGTAGAGCTGCTGAATTTAGAGAACTTTATATTTAGTTTCCGGACTGTTAACCGAAAATACATGCTGCACAGAACATTATCCACTGTTGCTTCATCTTCACTGGTACATCAGTCTTCAGCTATTCTGTACATTAAGCAAGTGTCACATAGGAATATATGAGGAAAGAAAAATAGGAAGAAACAAGGGGAGTTCTGATGGAACCGAGAAAGGATAATTAAAAAAAGAATGCAAAGATAAGGTATAGATCTTCTGCATGTTGAAAAAAGCATGTGTCTCCTAAAAAGCATTTGTTATAAAATCACTACAGACATGAAAATTTTGCACCAATCTATGTCAGCAGCAGCAGCTGGCAGTACATGGATATAAATTAAATGTAAGCTATAAGAGCTTACTCAGTGTGCAGCTCCCAGGAAAGCAGCTCAAGTACAACTCTCTGAAGCTCTCACTTAAAAATCTGGGGGGAAGGTGGTGGGTGATTGACTCTAAAACAGCTAAGGTTTGTTTGTCCTCAGTCCTGAGTTTCCTCTGAATTTTAGGAGATTGGCTGCAGTTACAGGCATATTTGAGAAGATCACTGCTTTGAGTTGTATTACTTTTTGTTGTATTTCTTAATTTTTAACTAATGTGGTTCAGTCAATAACTGCCTATTCTGGAACTGGAACTAAAAGGTTTCAAATGGCATGTGTGAGTTCATGCTACAGAGCTCTTAATATTTCTGTGCTGATGTTTAAGAATGCATAACTTGGAAGGTATGAAAAAAAGAAAATAGAAATATAGCTCACCAGACATAAAGATGGGCAAACATTCACATTCCTCTGATGGAATGTGAAAAAACCTACGTTGGTGATGCCTCATATTCATGACCACACACCATATGAATGGAAGGGAACACACAATGCAGATGTCATTTGGTCATTAATCATTAAAACTCTCTTAAATAAGTTATGATCATATTTTGGTACTTATTATATACTCTTTGCAATATGAACCCATGACATTCATTATTGTTTTCAGAAATAAGTGTACTTTTGCTCCAAGTCCTATGATACAATTTATGATTGGTTGTATCTGTTCTAAAGAGTTGTGCCCAGTCTTGCTGGTAATGGATTTGACCAAGTTATCTGTGGAATGAACGTCCTCCGAGTTTTGGCTAAGCAACAGATTAAAAGTGATAGAAAATACATTGACTCTTTGAGCCAGGGAAAAAAAAATCATTGGCATGCATCTATATGGAAGAGATATTATAAGAGCCAGCAGAAGAAACAAAATACTCACACAATTTGCAGTATGTAAGTGGTTTTGAGTGGTACTATTAAAGAATCAACTGTGATATCCAACTAAGTACATATTAAAATTATTATTCTTGACTAAGGATCCTCTGTGAAATTCACAATAAAACTCTGGAGTTAAAAGGAAAAGAATCAAAAGTAAAGGAATTTATGGAAGTTCTAAAAACTGAAGGGAAAGAAAATTATATTGCTTATGTAGAAGATGCTTAAAATAGTGGGTGGGTGGGTAGAAATACTTCTATGCAAAAAATGAAATGCAACAGGGACACCCACATCATTGTAATGCAACTTTCCCCCTCTCACATTATCCTTGGTTGAGGCTTTTTTTTTTCTTTTTGTCATATCAAAATTACCAGAAAATTTATTCAAAGGCTTTGTTTGTTTGTTTTTTTCTCTCCTTATTTTCCCTCTGATTATAAATGAAACACTGGTTGTGCTTAAGGAATTGTCAACATGGTAACTGAAAGAAGGATCACTAAATAATTACCAAGAAATAAAATTAGAAAAGAGAAAAATCTTACTAAAAAAGAGAAATATTATATGACAAAGGCTGTTTGACTTATTTACCCAAAGCACCAAATTATGACAGAATTTGTAAGGATCAGTACAGCACCATGATGGTGCAAAAGTGACAGTAAAGAAGTGAATCTCAGACGGTGTTAAAGGAAGGTCAGGTAGAACAGAATCACAGAATCACAGAATCCCAAGGGTTGGAAGGGACCTCAAAGAACATGAAGGAAAAGCAAGCTGTGCCTTGTTTCATTTGACATTGCTTTCCACTTTAAGCACACTGATTTATTTATTCCAGAGCATATCCGTAAAGTATCAGGAAAATTTGGTTTTACCCCACTGGGCATCAGTGTAGTTTACCGCAGACTGTGTAAAACAATGATGTTTGCTACAGTCCTCTATCACATCCCAGATCCTTATTAATTTGCTGCAGTGTGTGACATCTTAGGCACTGGTTTTACCACAGTGGAAATAAAGTATATATTCAAAAGAACACATATACTTATATGTATGTATACAAACATATGTTGGAGGACTAGTGACTTTGGTTTTTTTAGGTATGAAAAGATCCTGAAATTTTAAAAGATCTTTTGCTCCTTTTTTAATTTGGCTTTTGTGGTTTTCTCTTTACAGGACTAGATTCAGCATTTAGATTTTTAGTTCTCCTTTTTTTAAATGTTGCAGTTTAAGTAACATACTTACCCATCTGCTTAGTTTACTGTCACCACACAAATCTTTTATGTGCTTAATGTGAAGCATTTTCCAAAATATATTGTTGAACAAAAGCCTTCATATTATCTCTGACCTTGGAAAAAATAAAGTGCCCTATATATTTTTAAGTTTGTCCTAATTTTGCTATGAATTTTATATATGTCCTTTAGCATATGCTTTCATCTTCCCTTTTTCTTGAATTATCTCTGTAACAACTTCCCCTCTCACACCTGCTATTGACAAAGATAATACAAAACATCTCAATATTTTCTTGTAGGATTTTTTCTTCATCAGTACATCTAATATTTTTTATTTGTAACATAGAGATAATAACATTCCTTTACTCATGGGAAGCTATACTGATTAATTATGTATGAAATGTTTTGAAATCCATATTGTCCATGCCACGGAATTGTTAAGAATTTGAATTTTGTTAAAATGTTAGAGGGCTTTATAAATGACTATCTAATAAATACTGAAGATCTCTCCTATATTGTTAAAATCTGGAGGGTTTGTTTTTAAGTACTCCCAAACTAATTAGTTCTTGTTTATATAGCTGCAGGTATATAATATGCATAATATTACATATAATTTTAAGATAAACTTGATACCATTCGAGAAATCCAATAATTAAGTTTACTAGAAACACACTGGAACTATTAAGCAGACCCTTACCAGAGAGGTAATCCAGGTAGCCTAAATTATCAGCCTAGTAGGTGAAAGAATAGAAAGCCAGAAATGTACAAAGGCACCTTGTGATTTCCTTCCTCTCCTTTTTTTTTAGTTTATGATAAATAATTCTTGTTTATTAAGTCTTCTATTGTGGATCATGGGTTTATTGACCTCTGATCATGTTTGCTTCCTTCAATTTGGTTCTCTCCAACTAGTTCTCATCTTTGTAAAACCAGCCAAGCAAATGCTGATATGGAAAAAAAAGCTTTTCTATATAAAATTACAAAATATATTTCAGTTGGCTAATTATTTCAGTCTCAAGTGGCCAGAGAATCATTGAGATTGCTTTTGAAAATATCTTTCTATTTCAATGCTCATGTCAAGGGCTCTTCAGACTGTATGGTGGCTTTCATTGTGAATAAAAGCAATTTTATAACACAGATAAAAGAAATAAAAGAAAGTAGTCACATGACAGTGTTTCTGCAAGATATATGATTGGAAACAAAAACTTTAATAAAATGTTAGGATTAACATGTTAATTTAATATGATTTAAGTATTCCAAAATGTCTCTCATGGTACGCTATTATAGTGATGACCCAAAGATATTCCAATAAAAACCTCTTAATTATAGTCCTTTCAATAATTGCTATTACATATTTTAAGAGCATTAGTCAGTTCTGGGTTTTTTTCATTCCTGAGACTCTCTGCAAGAAAAGACAGAAAATCAGACTAAATTGTGGAGTCACCTCTATTAGACACTATTCTCTTATGGATCTACTTTTTAGTATTTTGTTGCTACAACATTTAGAAATCCCTTAGCATCATCCATTTAATATTAAAATCTCCATAATGTCTGTGGGATTTCAAAGCCATT
Organism: Micropsitta finschii; assembly: GCA_034783455.1. Classification (NCBI taxonomy): domain Eukaryota; kingdom Metazoa; phylum Chordata; class Aves; order Psittaciformes; family Psittacidae; genus Micropsitta; species Micropsitta finschii. The sequence continues at coordinate 14,649 of JAVHNF010058924.1, forward strand.
TTATTGTCAAGAAATCCTACCACGACAAAGAGAGAGAGCAGAACTTAACTTTTCTTGTTATTTCTTTAATCTAAAATAGAAGCTGTTAGGACTTAATGCCGAATACCTCTTGTTCTGGAAAAATACTTCTGAGAGTCAACACTTCGATTCTACACTTTTCCATTCTGCAATGCTCTATTCTACACTTACTGTAAGGGTGCACTATTATGGAAGAAAGAGAATTTGCTGAATCGCAAAGTCCAGCTTGCAACTGATTTTATCCCGACATTTTCTTTTTTAAGAGTTATTGCTCACTCATGACTAACTGATGTTTTGCAACTTTAAGCGTAGTTTCTCAGTTGAAATGGGCAAACTGATGGAAGCAAATCCAGAAATAACTCAAACGTTCAAACCTTAAGCTTAAATTCATCCATTATTTTGTTTATAGCAGTTAGTTTGGGAGTTTTGTTTTAAAATCCTTATCATTTGGGGACCTTGTTATATGATTCTTTATCCTGCAATTAAAATATTGTTGCTGTAAAATGGATTGACATCTTAAGGCCTGCATCAAATAAAATATACGAGGAAGATCCCAGTATATACTGGACTGTTTTCTTTGGTAATATTTCCAGATGAATTTTTCCAGGCTGACAAGGACTATCACTAAAAATTAGTAAGATGACTAATAACAAATAATTTTGAATCTTCAGTTTAACTTGAATGGATCTGAAAACACAAAACTCAGCTTTCCAAAATCCAGTCAACAGATTTATATTCTGCTAAAATTTCATCTGAGTGCCTAACAATTGCAGATATATTTCTATACAGAATTTTAATGCATTTCTTGAATACACATCAGTATTTTCAAGACAAGAAATAATATGGTCATAAAACACTTATTCTATTAGAGGCCCTGAAGTTTTTCTTTGAAAGAAACAGTTGAATAAGTTAGTATTGATGATTCTGTGGGAGAAGTCTGAGGAGGGATTCAGAAGAAAAATGAATGAATGCCAGTGGCAGTACTTCGGAAATTATTTGCAGTTTATTATTCTGATCTCTCTCCACCAAAATTATAAATTGATAAGTTACTGAGATTCATAAAAATTATATATAAATCTTCAAACAAATCCTGCCACATTAAAAAACCATGAAATTCAAAAAATGTAACTTCTGAAACAAGAATGTTGCTACTTTGATTCTATCCCTGTGCATTTGTGTATTACAAAGCAGCCTTAAAATTACATGTCCATTCAGGAACATAGTCACAACACTTTTTGATTATTCACTCCAATGCAGAAAGCTGCTAACTGATGTTCTTTACTTTCTCTGTGTTGTCTAATCCAGCTTTTGCTCCATCTGATTTACTTATCTGGCTCAACACCATGCTCATCCCGCTGGTTAACTGATTGCTCTCATTTCTTAGGTCACCATCAGCTTGGTTTCACTTTCCTTTGTTTACTACTCTTATGATTTTAGAACCATCTGTCGAAATAATAAACATTTATACTACGACAAATATGTATGCAGAATTCAGCTTTTGAGGTGGGGAAGGAAACAGGGTTATCTTAATGAGTGGGTTAAAAAAGCCTAATTATGTCCCTTCCTCTGAAAAATGAAAGCAGTAAAAAGTTGTCTTCTTTATTATTTATAGGTAGTGCATCATTTTGACCAAAGACAGTCTGGGAACCAGAAGAGACTACATGGATAAACTGTGAATGGAAAATTATTATCTGTAACTCTTTGAACCAAAAATAGCCCAATTCTGTGCTGAACTGTTTTTTTTTTTTAATGAGGAAAAGTCAGGAGAGAGCAAACTCCTTTCTTTAAGCAGCAGGTCACTGTGCTCAAAAGAGTGCTTGGATGGGTGATTGTTTATTACAGGCATCCACTCACCACAGACGGAGGTCTCTGCTGCCTGTCCTTGGGGAGCGTGGCTTGCTCTCCAGCTAGTTAGCATTTACGCAGCAATCAGCAGGAAGGGCTAAGCGAAGCTGCAAAGTGTTCCTGAGTAACTCAGCAGAAAGGTGTTCTCTCCTCTGCATTCCTTTGGGCTGCTCAAATAAATTCTAATCAGTCTTCAGCAGCACTGGCCATTACACATGCACTCACCATTGCATAGGTCAGGAAAAGATTGAGCTATATGAAATGTTAACAGAGGTAAAGGCCAGAAGTATCTTGTGGAGGTGAAACAGTGAGATTTCTCTTTTCAGAGAAGGATTATACCCTTTCACCTATTTCCATGAAGCATTTAAATGATCATTTAATAACCAAGAATGATCAAAATGTCTTTCTTGGGGGGAGGATGGAGTAGGGGTGGTGGTGGGAGGGAATAAATGGTATGGAATCAGATCTATTAATTATTGAATGTCACACTATCAAATTTGTAAAGGACAAGATAACGTTGTGGTGCACATTTTTTTTCCTTGAAATAGAAAATAGAATCCCAATATGTGTTACCACATTTACAGGCTGAATCAATGGGCTGTAGCCATAGGTATGAGGTTCAACAAGGCAAAGTGCCAGGTCCTGCATTTTGGCCACAACAATTCCATGTAATGCTACAGGCTTGAGGCAGAGTGTCTGGAAATCTGCTTGGTGGAAAAGTACCTGCAGGTGCTGATTGATGGCCACAGAACATGAGCCAGATTATGCACAGGCAGCCAAGAAGGCCAACAGCATCCTGGCCTGTATCAGCAATAGCACAGCCAGCAGGGCCAGGGCAGTGATCATCCTCCTGTACCCAGCACTTGTGAGGCAGCAGCTCAAATACCATGCTCAGTTTTGGGCCCCTCATTACACAGAAGACAAAGAGCTGCTGGAGCAGGTCCAGAAAAGGGCAATAAAGCTGGTGAAGGCTCTGGAGTACAAGTCTAATGAGGAACAGCTGAGGTAACGGATTGTATAGTCTGGAGAAGAGAAGACTCAAGGAGGCCCTTATGACTCTCTACAGCTACCTGAAAGGACGTTCTAGGGAGGTGGGAGTCAGTCTCTTCTCCCAAGTAACAATCAATAGGACAAGAGGTAACAGCCTCAAGTTGTGCCAGGGGAAGTTTAGACTGAATATTAGGAACAGTGGCTCCCAGGGAAGTGGTGGAATCACCATCCCTGGAATTGTTAGAAAATCGTAGATGAGGATTTCACTGACATGGCTCAGTGGTGGTCTTGGCAGTCCTGGGGTAATGGTTGGACTTGATTATCTAAAAGGTCTTGTCCAACCTAGTTGATTCTATGATTCTATTCTATGATTCTATGAAACCAGAAACATAGCAACCAACAAACAAAGGTGTCACAAGCACCAAGATGATAAAAAGGACAACCCCCTATGTCTTCTTATAGGAAGTGTTTTTGGAAAAAATCTAAACACATCTGAAAAACTCCACTTTCTATATCCAAAGTTTATGTAGCAGAAAACTTTCCTTTAATGGATAACACATTAGTTTTAGATCAGCTGTCTGTAAATCAAAGGTCTTCCAAGTATAGTCATGTGCCTATAATTTAAATTAAGTGACATGAAATGGTGCTTATATCTGCATGTGGGCCACAGATAAAAAACTGGGAAACCACACATTTAGAAAATAAAATATGGAGGTTTTTCAAAATTGCTGGAATTATAGTTGAAATAAATATGAGATAAGTGACGAAAGAAAAAAAATAAAAGGAATGTGCACAGTAAAGCAATAGCAGGATTTATGAAACAGAGAAATTATTTGAAATATAAGCTACAAGTGGGACTTTTAGACACAAACAACTACAATATGAAATAACTTTGGAAAGGAGAAGCTATGCATGATATGAGGAATTTGCTATTTGAAACACAATTTTTCATGTAGAATGTGTCCAAAATGAAGTTTTATAACTCAGCAGAACATTAGTAATTGCATTGATTTCTACTTTCAATCTTGCAGCATCTTTGACAGAGAGAGGTATGTAAGGCTGAGTCACTGAGAGCAGCCTGCAGAAGGAAAATCCTTTTCACATAGAATAAATTTATCAGAAATGGGGAAAATGATGAGAAATTTTGTGCTGGATGCCCAGTGAATAAAGTCCATTTTGTGCTGAGATCCACCACATTTCTTACAGTGTTTGTTGTCACTGAGCCTTGACTCTTGTGAAACAAAAAATTTGTTATTTTTTTTTTTTTAGGTTAATAGAAGGAATTAATATGCTCAAGTTCTTTAATTCTTAGATCTCACTTCTGCCATGTAAACATCCAATGCAATTCTATCCTACATTGTGCTTTTTGTGTAGAATATCAGCATTCATTTTTTGGTCTTCCATATTTGCAATCCCTAACTTCTAGTGGAATCACTAGTTATTGTGCTAGCATGAAGAAATGTTTTATAAGACTTAACATTACCTCGGGTCTCAAATTATAGGCAGGTCCTTACCATAAAAAAGATGTGCCTGATACAGCACTAACACAGAAGATTTTCTTTTGACCACCATAACATGCAAAATCCATGTATGTGTTGAGAATGGGTAATGATAGCTAGCAGCATTGTGGGGTGGAAAACCAAGGCAACAACACTTCATCCATCGCCATGGCAAATGGAAGTGAGAGGGGGCTCATGCTCTCCTACCGTGTCCAGAGACATATCTGCATGAACCTCACTGTCTGTCATTCCACAGGAGAGAACAATTTTGAAACAGGATTAGAGCTTTACCCAAGAAAACCCTTCCAGTGATCATCACCATTGTCTTGTTTCTTCAGTCTGTTCCTCATGAGACCTTTTGCTCCGTTCTTCCAGAATACAAAAGCATTTCTGTTTGATCTACTTGTAACTGCTTAAAATAAATTCTGCATTGAACATTAAATCAACCATGGCGTATTTCTATACAAATGCAAAGGGTTAACTTATACTTGCCAATGTTTATTTTCATGTAATCCCAAGATGATCTGGACTGAAATATTCTAAGCGGTGATTATGAGTGTCTTATCTAGAGTACCTGGAAGGGAAGCAACTGTAAGAGAAACCACACACTTAACAGTGAAATGCTTATAAAATACAGTGATTATATCTGTTACAATTGAATACAAGGCAGATTTTATTTATTTCCTTTAAATGAAAAAGGAATCTCAACACAAAATCTTATCTCAGTGTTAATTTGGTTTAGTTGCTAAAAGGCCGGTTCCCCACATTCCCTGCTTAATATTTTCCTCTCTGCCCAAATACTGTAAATTCTGCTGAATAAACCCATACCCTGGCTCAATGGACTATAAAGCTCTTGCCTCCCAGTTTCACTTGGCTGATTTTTTTGTTTTCTTAAGCACCTAGACAATGACATGTTTACTCTCAACTTCACCAATTCATGTCGACAAGTTTGCTTTCTTTCACTTTTGTATCGGTTTATTTTATTCTTGCTGTCAATCTTTATTGACTACAGAAAGAAGCACTTCTTGTTATTGACATTTAAGCCATTACAGTTTGCTGGGCAAAATTTTATCGCTTGCTTTTTTAGAATTTGCAAATATTGGATGCTATGTTCTCTACAATTATTTCATGTTCTCTGTCTCTCGTAACGTAATTATACATAAAATGGGTGCTGTGTGGCACAAAGAAACTTTGTGGATATACTTACCAGCACTATAAGACAGCTTCTTTACACCTTAACAATGGTAAGAGTGTACAGGAGTTCAGGGTTCATAGATCTACTGGCTTAAAGTGGTTTTCAGTTATAACTCTAAGTGCTAGCTACTCACATTTTTATAATGAGTCTGCAGCTTTGAAAAGGAAAGTAACTAATGATTAGCCACACTGTATCACAGAAGAAAGGGATTTCCCTCTGTGGGAAGAATATTATAGTTGTAGGGGAAAAAAATTAAAGGTTTAATAATATTCCTTGTTGAAAGACTGTTTCAAAAAGCCTGCAGCCTGGAATGTGAGAAAAGGATGCTATAAATATTACAATGTTTAATCCCTAGTCTGTATAGAAGGGAAACACTTTCATCCTGCTGTCTGGGCAATTAGACACACCTCCTCAAAGCACTCGGTAACAGAAATTATTCTATGCTAATTCCTATTGCTTTGTACTCTGGTAAAGCTCTGGAGTTTTCCCCTTTATACTTTCAAGAACATATGGAAATTCAGATTTGTAAACAAAGCAAAACAATAACTCTCACAGTCCTTTATATTATACAGACATATTATATTGTAGAGATATTTTGCCAGATAGGCAAATTTTGCTACACAGGTAAAATTCTTCTGATGTTTAGGCAAACAAAATCAGAAGAAGTAGATTAGAGGATATTTTCCTATCAGTTATCTTGATTGCATGTCTTTAGCTTTAATGTTACTTAAACAGACACTGGTTTGTATTTCATTCCTAACACTGTTCCTGGCTGTAATTTTGACAACCATGATACTGTTCAGAGCCCTAGGTGCATTATGACCCTGTGGTGCTTGTCACTGCGGAAACAGAGAACAGATCGATGGTTTCTACAGCTCTTTTACGGCTATCTTTACAGCCTATTGCCTAAAACAGGAAAAGAAAGGCAAATACAGGTTAGCAGAGAAGCAGAGCAGATGTTGATCCAGTATTGTCCTTGGCATATTGGGAATTTAGCAACTATGGTTTTTATATGTATTACAGTTATGAAAAGTTTTTAAGACAGAATGAATAACAGTTTTGGGGATGGGCAAAATGAGGTGGTTGCAGGCTCCCACAAAATGAACGAATGCTCGCAAGGATAGGATGTGATTCAAAGAGCTGTAAGAGCAATGAATATCTCTTCTTTAATGCAGCAGAGGAGATGCAGGGAATAAGCAGTAGATGTACAGTCCAAGCTGAGGGCTTGAAGAGTGTCTTTGATGAAGAACGCTTTATGGATGACTGCATGAATGGTAAGATTGCATGTATTGGTGACAGAGTAATCAAGCAACAAATAGGGAATGAAGTTTGACCTCTTTAATTTGATGAATGGATAGGAAAGAGCCTCCATAGTCATAGAGGCTCTGTTTAAGCATAAAGAGGACATGGGGACAAGAAAAATATCTGAACGTAAATTTTTATTCTACTTGCAGTCTTCAGTGGCAGTCTTGCCAGTGGTTAATCAGTGAGATTATTAAGTTTAGCTGTACTTTCTTGCAAACTTTTTCAATATTTTGTAACATTTTTTGAAATAAAAATGATGGAGATTTATGTTGGTTTATTCTGGCTGAATCAGTAAGCTAGGGAAAGTAACACTTCAAAAGGTAGTTATGGCTTCCAAAACTCCTTTTAGAGTATAATTTCACTGCATGCACAACCTTTGTTATTAAAAGAATGGTAATTCAGATGGCATTACTGTGAGATATTATAAAGAGTTGATATGAAATACATATGGCTCTCTCAAAATTTTCTGTGGTATAATATGCAACAGTAATAGACTTTCTATCCTACTGTATGTATCCCACTGTATTTCTCATTGTATAAGAAAAATGACTGCTACTGCTGAACTCAGGACAGGTGTTACAGCTAAAGCCTTTTGTGCTAGTATCCAGGAAAAGATGAAAGTCCAGGTCAGGCCATGCCAGCTCAGTAACAAGAATGAGCCCAGAAAATATTAAAAATGAGAGGTATATAATTTTTTTATGTTATATGTTGAGCTTTGCATACAAGGGGAGGAATCAGATTGTCACCATTTCTTCTGTTTGTTATTCTGGGGTACCAGTGGTAAAGAGAAATTAACAGCTTTCTCTTTACAAGACACTTGTCAGATGTGCTCCCTGTAGTTACTACCAATGTCTGGCAATTTCTTTGTGCTAGCTGGTCTTTCATTCTCAGTTTCTACCCTGTTAGACAGTTATGCAATATTACTTTTACTGAAATTTCTTATCAATAGCCATATACAACAAAGAAGTATGCATATAGGCATTATGCCTGGTCTACTGGTGCTTTCTTAATATACCAAGTTGTATTTATGCGTCTTAGCTTTCCTTCATGAGAAGGCAATGGGTTTAATTCTGTAAGGTAGCAATAGCTGTATTTCTGGCTGAAACCCAAATCAAAACAATATAAAAACAAAACACAGAGAAGTTCCGTGAAAAGAATCTCCTGAGATAAACACTCAATGGGGAACTCTGAATAAGGTTTTAAGCAAAGTCAAAGATGTAAATGCAAAACTTAGCACTTTATAATAGTCCAAGAAGGTTGAGAGTTCAGAAATCAATATACAGATCACACTGATATTTAGATGACAGTAATATTGATAACATTCTCTCTGCTACATAAACACTGCAGAATATTTTCATGAAGTCAGCAACTTATTTTTTACTGCATTTCTTACTTGATAAATCCTCTTTCACAAAATAAACAATTCATCTAAACCAGCATCATCTAGGAAATCCCAGGAAGGACAACCATTAATTTTGATCAAAAAATTGCCAATAACAGTACTTATAAAAGAATTAATGAAACAGAGTAGCTTTATGAATTATTCTGTAGAAACTTTAGTTGAACATACATGAATAAATTATACCATGTGCAGTGGGGAAAAAAAAGAGTGTGTATGGCAACATAAAATTCTAGCATGAAGCTGAATAAAGAACAATTATGAATAAGGTTTGCTTTATTTATATACCCACTCCTTCAGCCCATTTTTTTCTCTTCAAAAAGTGAAAATACATCTTTACTGCTACAACCTGGTTTTATAAATTCAAACTTTTTC
>JAVHNF010058927.1:3731-18564 GCA_034783455.1 Micropsitta finschii
AAAAAAAAAAAAAAAAAAAAAAAAAAAAAGGAAGCTGAGGTTTTGTGTCTTTATTAACTACATTTAAAGCAATATCGAATACTATATAATAGTATTTAAAGCATTTGTCCAGGAAGCTAAAGAAATGAATCACATTCCCTCCCAGCTTCAGAAGCTCAGATGCACAGCTCTTTGTCATGAAAAATTGAAATGCACTTCACAGAGAATGACCTGGAAAATTCTTTTTTAGTTTAGTGTGAAATACTCAAGTTTCATCATACAGAATCTTAAATTAGAGAAAGGAATAAAATGTCTATTCATGTAGAGGATAATAGAGAGTGCTGTATGTTCCATGGGCAGCAAAGACTTTCTTATGCATATGCATCTATAAGCGTTACTTCAGTAACACCTTTGTCTCCAAGACAGACATTTGTCTTATTTAACTTTAGTCTTATAAATATTGTCTACTATGTGTAGTCAATCAGAGGGCCTGGCATTTCCAAAGTATGATTAATCTGCTTAATGATTCTGTAGGTGGCTGTTTCTTCCTTTTGACTACATAGTTCAACACCTTCCTTGGGCTGGCCATGAAGGGATGGGATTCAGTGGCTTAAAAATAAATAAATAAATAAATAAAAAAGGCACATAGTGATTGCCACTTATTGAAGTATTGCAGAAAAATATTATAGAGGATGTAGGACAGATTGCAGATTGGGGGAAGATCAGGCAGGATACTTCACCTGACACTAGATGCCCAGCTGCTAATGAATGCCCACTAGAAAAGCCCACTAGACCCATTTCTAATTTCAAGACAGCTAAAGATGGATGAGTCACATACATCTAAAGATCTAAATCAGCTTCCCAACACTATACCAACAGTAAGCTAACTTTACTCAGCTACAGCAGAATCAGCAAGGCAACAGGTCTGAAAAACTGTGCTGTCTTCCAAGTACAGTGTTAAATGGAGACTTACTTTAAAACCGTAAGTTTAAAGATGTCTTACCTTTCCAGCTTCCCACAGTGGTTTTGTAGCCTGGCGTGCCCTTCAATTCATGGAGGAAGCAGGCAGGACTGTACTCTTAACTTACTACGCAATATGGGCTCTCCAAATTTAATATCACGAGCAGTGCAAAGAGCTGTGCAGAAATTCAGGCTAGTGAGACCATTGACTTTCTGGTTCTAGCTTACATAATGATATTTCTACCATTTCCAGATGTGTGCTTTGTATGAGGAATAGCATTCATTCTGTGGCGACGTTTAGTTATCTAAAGCAAAAAAATCAATTAATTTCATTTTCTAATAATGACCATTGCACTAGAAAAACTTCTGCTATGTAAGATCTGCTACTGAACCTCAAGTGGCAATTTAGAGATAAGTAAAAGCAGCCAGAAATCATTCTACAAGTCTCAAATGTGATTCTGAATATGGAAATGCCTTCCTTCAGTGTGACCACTTCAGTCTGTTATCCATGCTACTATTCATACTCTGACCTTCAGCCATGTGCTTGACTTTTCCTTTTACTAGGAACTGATGAATTCATCTATGTGTTGTTGGATTTGTTAGCTGTGAACTGTGAGTAGTAAATGTCATTGCTTACCCACTAAAAATTCAAATAAGATGTGCACCTTTAAAAAAAAAAACAAAAAAAAACCAAAAACCAAAAAAAACAAACAAAAACCAAACCAAAACAAAAAAAAAAACAACAAAACCAAAACAAACAAAAAAACCCCACAAAACCAAAAACCAAACAAAACAAAACCAAAAAAAACCCTAAACAACTAAAGCGTATTTATTCCAGATATCTTTTAAAAGCTTAATCAATGAAACTGCAGTACATAGTGTATCTATAAAACCTATAAAAAACTATAGTGAAATAGTAGCGTGATGCTAAGTAGCAGCTAATAGTAAGTAAACCAAAAAATAGCCATAGTAATAGAAATCACATTTTTAAAGGTCAAAGGTTTCTTTAAGACTAACTCATAGCCATATCCTTCAGTCTTTTCTCATCTAAGAACTCATTAACTCCTGTTAGGGAATACACCTTAATCAAGACTAAGCAATACTGCTCTAATATTTGGGAATTATCACAGACAAATCCTATAGACATAATTGGTCTTCATAAGGCAAGAGGATAGGCATTCAAGTCCTTATCAGAACTGATTTTCTAGAGTTCTATGAATTCAGCTAATAAAAAGACTAGGTTTTGACAATTAAATGGAAATACAGTGGTTTCCAATATTCTGATACAAATCTACTGCTAGGCAGGACTTCTTCTAAGGGAGAGTCAAGAGTCTGCACACATTTATTTGCCAATAAGTAGCAGGTTTGAACAACAGATATGATAAGCTGTGACAACAAACGTATCTTCAGTCTTACATAAAGGTAGAAACTGGGAATGTGTCACACTCTTTCGTCATGTACCTCAGATATCCTCATCACATTTATATGAACTAGAATTGAGACACTAAAGACAAGGTTTTCTTTACCTTTTTTTTTTTTCCTGTACTCTAAACTTCTTCAGTTTAAATTGCCTCTTACAGATAGTAAATTTTGAAAATATTTTTAAGAAGGAAGTTAAGAAAATATGCAATTATATACCCCAAATTGACTTGTGATGGCAAATTTAAAGAATATGAGTGTTCTAGTAATATATTTGCCTTAATAACTTATCTGGTATTCCAGTGTTCACTTTCAACAGTAGAGATCACCAGTGAGACATTAAAGATTATTATGTGGACTATTTTGCCATGAGATGCTCCTGCAATAAAGCAAATTTAAGAGGATTAAGTCTGGTTCAGAATTCAATTGAGGAACTTTAGAAATGTGCCCTCTGGCAAGCGTCATCAGGCCTCAGGTGATGTAGGCCCCCAGATGCATCTGAATACCCTTTGTAACCACATTGCTAGCATGTTCAGTATCCTTGCGAATTTACAACCAACTAAGTCTTTGTGACAATTACGCAGTCTTATTTAATTAAACAAGAGAAAATTGCATGAAACACCTTCAGTTCTTTTCTTTAATTGTCTCAAAAATACCCAGAATAGTTCTTAGAATTGAATCAGGTTTCTGAACAGACATATGGTCATAATAGAGAAGTCATTCTAGTCAGAAAAGCCCTATGCTAAGACCAAAATAATTTGATCATTTGTAAATTATTGTCACTTGAATGTTTTCTCAATATGGCTTAATTATGATTCAACACAATGTTAAGCTTCTGGGAAAAGACCTCCATTAAAAGGTACTTCCTGGGAAAAGCGGGAAATTGAGAGCTCTCAGCTAGCATTGCACTTCATTATTCATGTATAATTCTTCTGCACCGCTGAACATCTGCTAATAAATTTGATTCAGGTTTTCATGATGGGTTTTATCCTCATCATTCAATCTCTGCATGAGCTTTGCATCTGATGAGAATTGATGTTATTTCCTTATTGCTAAGAACTCTTACCCTATTAAGAATTTAGCCCATAAAGTCATCAGGTGTATTAAAGATGTTTATAAAGAGTCCCTCCTCCCCCAATTTGAAAATAAAATAATCATCCTGATTTAGAAGAGAATTTCTGTAGATCCCCTGGAAGCTAACTGACAGATGGTCACCTTGGCAGTTTGCTGCAGTAGTGCAACCAAACATTTATTTTTTTTTAAGCAGAAGGTGATCAAGAGCATCAGAAGCTATTACTTCTAACTTTGAGTTTTGTCAATCTTCTTTTTCTTTGTGCCTCCACGTTTATAGATAAGCTTATATCCAGATCAAATATGAAAATTTCTTTGAACTTTGACAGATCAGTCATACCAATTTGGAGTATGACTTTGTTTCATGTGATATACTTATTTTCCGTGTGGTTAGGCCATGGAACTGAGGGTTCACGTTTCCTAAGTCCATTCTGAGATCTCCCACTGAGTCACTGTCTGGCCTTTAAGAATTCACTAAGATCAAGCTTATCAGAAATATTTACCAATGTTTCTATTTAAGCCAAGTTTTTATTTGTGCCAACCTCTATATGGATGTCTTCTCTATATGCAACTACCTTAATGCAATAAGACTACCTTAGTTTGTACAGTTATATGACATAACACTTTTAAATCTCTCAGAAATGCTTAGTAGAAAGGTCTGAGCATAAAATCAGACTTCCAGGATTATACACAATAAAAGGGTCTATTACTAAACCAGAAGTAGTGAACCAACAGCAAATGTTAAGTTTGTCTGCAAATATTCATGGTACAGAGCATCTGCACACATAGGAAAAGGTATGCAGTGGCAAATGAGTTGTGCTTGCCCAAAAGTACATCAGGAATGGTTAGGCAGGGGTACTATTGGGGTGGCTGAAGTGGTCATACACCAATTGGCAACTCACCCAGCAGGGAAATTCCTAGCCAGGAAGAGAAGGGAAGTTTTCATTCCCTTTGCAGCTTCTCTTCCCTTTCCCCAAGGGAAACAATTGTGCAAGAATTGCAGACAGACCTTTACTTTCATCCTGAGCAATTTACTTCATGGATCCTGTAGCTTTTATTGTAAAACTTCAACCAAAAACCTGAATATGTTACAAAAAATAATCACGTAACGTGGCTGCAGTACTTACTTGTGTCATGAAGCAGGAAATGTTCATTATTGGCCTGCACCACTGTCACAAATTTTATTATCTGAAGTAGTGCTGAAAAGGTAATGCATGAATTGCATTATGATTTAGCATATTTCAGGGTTTATTACATTTCTCTATTTTAATCTTCAATTGCTCAGGCTTTCTTTTGCAAAGCTCTTTTATTCTCTTTTTAGATTACTTTGTAAAATTGGTATTTTTGAAACACACACAAAAGTAAATTGTATTGGTGATGATTCTATCCCCTACTGTCCCTGAAGCAGGCCATTCAGCCATCCTGTCCAGTATACATCTCTACATACACACCTTTTTCCTTTAGCAGCATGTTGCAATAGTTATATTATATCCTCCCTTGCAATTATATTGCTACAGCAATATTAAGCTCATTTGATTGCATGGCTTGACCCTTAAGGGTCCTACTCTTCAAAACTACTACTAAGAGAAAAGTTCTGCAATCATTTGAGATTTTTCACCACTGCTGATTTTCCATTTAATTCTACATTTGAGATCAAATTCCGTTTTACTTCATAGTAACTAGCCAGATCAGAAATTAGGATAGCAGAGTAGACACATTTATTTCTGCATCTATTTGTACTTCATAGTGACCACAACAGCCCCTCTGATCCTAGAGTCAGCTTTTACATGCAGACTGCAAGTACTAGAAGACCTTTTTCATAACACAAGCATTGCTGCAGATGCAGCATAAGAGGTTTGGATATAGTGTTTTCATGAGCTTTCTTCATATATCATTTAAACTATTTCACTTTCAATACTATGTGTATGAATTATATAGAAATTCTTTCTGGTGCATGAATACTTCATGTATGGTTTAATATTCTGTAAATTAAGCATCAAGTTAATTAACCACCTCACATTCAGTGTTGGCTTCATCAGTTTTTACAATTAGAGGGTGTCTACAGAACTTACTCATCTAAATATTTTTTTTTTTATAATATCTGGGGCAATTCACAAGGTTTCATACTTGGACTTTGCCAAATGAAACTGCATCTAGAAGGACAGATCTCTAATGGGCTTGATTTCTTACTGCCTTACTCTTATAGGCAATTACATTTAGGCGAAGCACAAGCATTACTAAATCAGAGTGATAGTCTTCTATACCCAGTTTGAACCTGGGTACATTTTTATCTATGCAAAGTAATGAGCATTCAGATTTTTTCTTCTTTCCTTGGTACAGTTAGAAAAAAAAGTGGGAAGACTGATTTTCATAGCAGTAGCTTTACAACATCTCTAAACTCAGCAACATACTCAGCAAAATGAAATTCTGCATCGTGTCAAAATGGAGGAAAATCTTTCCATATGAAAGATTTTTACATATTCAGCATCAGAAAGTTTTCCTCCAAGATTTCAATGGCAATGTTTACAGCCAATCGTTTATCTCCTGCTCTGTTTATAGCCATAAAAACAGAGAAAGGAATAATCTACTAACCTCTGTTTGACGCAAGAATAACTCGCATCCAATAGAATGGATCTGCAGAATCTGATGACATGATTCCAAACAAAGGTATCTGTCAAAGCACACAGCAGTGTTAGACACACACAAAGCCAGCATGCATTAATCCTAAACTCTTAGCGCACAATGGTTTGACTTTTACACTCTTTAGAATCATTTATTCCAATTCTTTTTAATTAAACCAGAGGCATTGACACCATCTATTTTAATCCCTCAACTGGGGTATGACTCAGAGGACTAAACTAAGACTCTTCTACAGGAAAAAGCAGAAACCCCTAGAAAGAATCAGTGCCCATAAACCAGACTGCTGCAGTTAAAGATGTAAATGCCTGACATGTCATTCTGGAATACTTCAACTCCCCAAAAGAACAGAAAAAGCATAAAACCAGTTACCCACCACAGACCATCCACAGAACAGGGGAAAACATCAGATTACTTATGCCATTACTTATTTCACTAAATCTTTGCAGCAAATCGGAGTTTCAAATAAAGAGAGAGAAAACTGTAGCAAAGCATCTTGGAGATGACAGAAGCAAGCAGGGCTTTAATTCTTTCTTTTAAACTGTCCAAAGTAGAATTTATTTCCCATACAAATTAAAGATACAACATAAATTACGATGCAAGTACCTTCTTCCAGCAAGTTTAAACATTCCAATTCCATGGCTGGGGATGTGTTTTAAAATATCCCACGCAGAACTGTCAAAGTTAGCCAAGTTTATACAAACCCTCCAACATTCTGTATGTCAATCCTGAGGGATTTTGAACTCTTCAGAACTCTTCTGCATCACAAAAGCAGTAGACCAGGAACCCAGGCAAGCTTATAGATTTATTCCTGAAAACTCCAGTCTGCACCATCCAATTACTATAATATTTTGCATAGTATCAAAATCTTAATGATGCATATATCCAGCAGGTAGATAAACTACATGTTGCTCTAGCTCTGGTATCATTCCCACCGCCTCCTTCCAAACAAATAGGTCAGTATAAGAGCTGGGTTTTAGCCTTTCAACAGTCCTTCAGTGTTGTGAACAGTCATTATTAAACTACTGCTCCAGCATATGGAATCGGTAAGTTGATAAACTTAAAAAGCCTGATCCTGAAGATTAACAGT
Source organism: Micropsitta finschii (assembly GCA_034783455.1). Classification (NCBI taxonomy): domain Eukaryota; kingdom Metazoa; phylum Chordata; class Aves; order Psittaciformes; family Psittacidae; genus Micropsitta; species Micropsitta finschii. The sequence goes on from JAVHNF010058927.1 coordinate 10,888, forward strand.
TCATTTTAAGTATAAAGATATAAAATACAGTTCAGTCTAAGAGGTTTACAAGCTCTAAAAAACTATGCATCAAGTAATACACAGATTCTTAATGAAACCCAGCAAAACAACACTATCTGTTTACAACCCAGGTACAGATTCTAGGAACTCCTGCAACTATGAGTAATAAAGATCATGTCAATGTTTACAAAGAGCTCTGTTTTGGAGGGACTGGCTAATGTCTTTGCCAGTATATTCGCAAAAAACAAGTTCTGAATGTCAAGTTAAAGACCTCAGGAAAACACCTTCCTGCAATCTTTACAACCCATCTGCTTGTTCAAGAGGAATCAGGTAAAAGGTCAATTCTGTTTCGCTCAACGCTGCTAAAATGTCGATTTAGCTATGAGCAGAGGGCAAAAAAAGACATCAAATTGCTCAGTTTGCTTATGCTGCTCAGCGTGTAATCAGCTCGACTGTTGACCCTGCAGACAGTATTCTCATCTGATAGGAGCCCTCATATAACAAGAAAAAACATGATGTATTTTAGACTAAATAGAAATAATTAGTCTGTGAAAATATATGTAATCCATAATAAAGACTACTTCAGACAATCAGGTTTAACTGAAGTATTAAATACTTCATTATAAAGTAGTAGATAACATGAAACGCAAACTTCTCACCCTTTTAGCATCCTATTTTATATGTACAGAACACACAGTGTCTTAATAGAGGGAACATCAACACCCACCTGGCAGCATACTAAGAAAATGAAGAGCGTGATGGCTGTCCATAGCACCTTCTCTCTGAACTGGATCTACAGAACAGATCATAGAGGTTAATGTGTTCACTGGATGTAGAATTTTCACTGTGCAGAAACAATGCAGAGTAAAATTAATGAATTAACTTAATTAAAGGCAAAGATACTGAACCAGAAGCATCATCCCTCATTAGAATTCAATATGATTTCAGATTTTATAGAGACAGTCATGGGCTTCTGTGTAGCCACAGAAACCTGGACTCTGGCAGACAGCATAGCTGAGGGTCAGTCAGTAGAATGTATTTTATATAGGATTGTCATACAGTGGGTGTTTACAGAAAAGCCATTTTTTAACCATTTTACATGGTTAAAAACACAGACACACCAGAACAAGCAGGAAAGATTAAAGCAAAACCCCCTTTATGTTCAGTGATTAGTGCTCTAGGCTTCAACAGGTTGGAGGCACTGTTTTGTAAGGCTGGAAGTTACTAAACCAAAGCACTATACATTTATTTAAGAGATTTAACTGCTGTGAAGACAAGTGAGAAGAACCAGAAGAACCATGAGGTTTGGGCAGTAAATCAAAATGCTTAGAATAAAGTTCTTCAAAGGGTGTTAGAAGAAGCTTAAAATCACCATTATCTTCATGAACACAGACCACAAAATCATTTTTAGACTGTTCCTCTCCCCCCAAAAAATGCTTTTATTGATGCAGATTATATATTACTTTTAAAAGGATGTCAGATTAATGATCACTAGTCACTAACACATTGAAGAGAATCTCAGGGTCACAACATTTGAGGCAACTGTAAGTAGTGCCAGGCACAAGAGAAGAATCACAAGATTTAAATTTGAACCAGAGGATTGCTCAAAGCATGAGGTAGGAAGAAATGCTCCTGAAGAGACTAGAGAGCACCAAGATGCTGTTTTATCTTCAAGTTCCCACCTCTCGTCCACGGACCAGAAACACTGGGATAAGTGTACTCACTGGAGGCAAGAGTACCGCAGCTACTAGAATGTGACATGAACTAACAGGTAAGACAAATACAGCAGAAATAGAAGCTTTCTGCCTCCAACCACTGAACCTGTCTGGAGAGAAGTAACAAGAAGATTAGTGCCTGGTTTTATTGGTGCTGAACACCCACAAACGAGAAACTGCAAACTGATGCAGCAGCACAGCTTCTCAAGCAAGAGAAACCCCATAATAGTATCTTTCTAAATTAAATCATGCACTTACTTTGAAGTAAAATAATGCCTCTAATTCAATTTATTTACTGATACTGCCTCAGTCTTTTAAAAGAGGCCAGATGCTAAAATACAGGAGTACAAAGATAAAAAAAAAGACAAATAGTGACAGCAGCAAATAAATCCAGACAGTGTCTTGTGTTCAACTTGACGCAGTGCTGACCCACTTTACCAAGTGCTGTTTGAATTTTACAGTTCAGATTTTAAGTACAGACTTGTAAAAAGAAAACCACTTCAAAGGATCCCTGCAGCCCCACTGTTAACCTCAGCTCCCAGGGCATCACTCACGTTCTACAACTGCCCTGGCTCTCTCTGTAACTGCACTGAGTATGAGCCTAAGAGAGAGTCTGCATCACCCAAATCAGAGTTATTCCCAAGGAAAACAGTCTCTCTGATTAAAAAAAGATGGGATAGTAAGCCCAGGAGGCAGCTGAATCCATATGCCAGGAACAACAAAATACAGAGTGGTACAAAAACACTGCAAGCACAAGTGGTAACAAGCACAGGGATGATACATTTCATCACCTGATCAGATTCACTTGGACATTTTATTCCTTTGACATTTTTCTTGTAATTTGTGAAATTGAAGGGGCTTAAGCTCCATCTTCTTGGTGTTCTGAACAGTGTGTTCTACTTAGAAAAAATCTGTGCTTATGAGGGAAATATGAACTGATACCACTAACTACAAAGTAGCAATTGCTTCTGTTCATTGAGCTGGCCAAAACACAAAAGCAACACTCCCCCACTGACAGAAAACATCTCTCAGTGAGAGCCCAACTGAATCAAAATTTCACCTTCACTCAATTGCCGCGGTGCCGGCTGGCACAGAGTTCATTTTCTTCCCGTAACTGGTACAGCGTAGACAAAATAGATTTATTTTTCTATTTTGTTACCTTCATTTCTTGTCCTGGCCTTAACCAATCCACTAAAACCATTACTAATGATGTTTGCCAGTGCCAGCTTGCAAGAAAACAGTAAGTAACAAAGAATTAATTAGACAGAATGATCTAATTCACTTGATAAACTACACGTGAGCAAGGCACAGCACTTAAGATGGCCAAAGGACTCTTCAGTGTCAGAAGGAAGCTCCCAGTTATATTTTCACTTCAAATCTGTACAAATCTGGCAAGTGGCAGCCATTGCCCAGACAGCGACCTAGATAGTAATAAAGACAAAGTGACCCAAATAGAGAGGACAGGAATCCTGGCACCTCTCTGAGAATCCTTCATCTGCTCTTGGAGGACATGGACAGATTGAGTTCCTGTTCCTCTCTGGCAAAGAGAAAGGCAGGAGGAAAAAAGAAACCAAAAGCAAGAGAAAAATCACAACTGCCACTGAGCTCCACCGAAACATCAGTGTCTGTAGATTTATCTTGGCTTCTTCTTCCCACCCACCCCACCAGACAAAAATAGGATGGATGTGATCAGTTAATCCCAGATAGGCCATAAATCAGCACCAGAAGATGGCACTATGGTTCACCAGTGCAGAAATAAAGATGATACCTCCTACCCAGATCTGGAGCATCCAAATCTTAGCTCTGGAGACTACTGCTCTGAATGTGACTTTGACCTAAAAAATTGATCTTTATTGGGAATCTGTCCCAAGACAGAAAGATGCTGGAAAGCAACAAGGAAGGACAGATGGAACAAAGAGCCAGGGAATAAATCCCAATCTTTTTAAAAATCAATTCCAGAAGGGAATAATCAGAAGGTTTTAACTGTATTTTCTCCATTCAATCCAGCAGGCTCAGCTATGGTTACTGACACAAACATCTCTGCAGCCAGTTCTAACCTTTAGGAACCTCACATCCACCAAAGAAGATTCCCTCAGATGGTGGCATCTTCCCAGATGTGCATCTTCTTTTTAAGAATAGAAAAATCGACATTTAGCTCTTAAGGAATTTTCATGCCAGTCGAATCTATAACTCCAATAAGAACCTTTGCCACCTAAATGGCATGTGTTTGCTTGAGTTTTTAAAGTGAAGAACAGTGGTTATGGGATGGGTTTTTGCCAAGGTAGGTCTCTTCATGATCTGTAGACATTCATTCATTTTAATCTAGAAAACGTGCTGAGGAAATGGGAGGCACTTCTAGGCCTAAGGGAATAGAGATCAGCTGTAAGTGAACTCAGTTCTCTGATTTCAGAACCAAGACAAGTGTCACATCCAGTAGGTGAACAGGGAGTAATTACCTGCCCTATATCACAGATCACCTCCCCACTTCATCAGGGTGAATCACAGCTAGGGGAGTAGAAAATGTTTTGTGGAAAAGGAAAAACTAAATCTGTGATTACCAAGTGGAACAAGTTATCAGAAGGCCGTTAAGAATTCCTCATCATGGTAGTATTTTACCTTGACATGGACTTCCCTTCTCCAAGGAATATGTCCTACTTCAGGGCCCACTGCCTGTATTTATACTGGAGCATGGACTCGAATATCACAATATCTGGGAACCAGTAAAGGAAGAACATAACGTGGCACTCACTTTTCTCTCTGGTTTCTGGATTTCGGGTAACACTGCACAGAATGGCTTAATAACTTCTAAAAATTTTACTGTTCCAGGAAACACACACACAAAAAAAGAAAGACAAATATATTAATGAACCTTTATGAATTCAGAAAGCTTCATACAACTTTATTTAACTTCCAGGAGAAAACATAAAGTAAGTGAATTATTTCATCCACACACTAATTTGGTGTCTGAAAACTAACAGCCTCTTCTTAAAACAGCTGAAAACAGGGAATAAAAGTGAGAGGAAGCTCTTTTTCTAATCAATTTGGTCCATTCTTCTTTCTACAGCTGGAATCATTTCAGATATGGCACTGTGCACACCACCACAAGTGAACTAAACTGTATTCCACCTAAAAATAAATGACCCAGTATTAGCCTGTGCTGGTTAAACACAGAAGCAAAGGACACTGACATCAGAAAGCATCCGTGTAGAGATGATTATGTTGTGGTTTACAGCAATATTTAGCTGAGAAAATAATTCAATCACTAAAACGTGTTCAGGAATCATCATTTAAATCACTGCAACTCTTACTCTGATCAGAACTTCGGGCGTGTTTGTTAAAACGTTTGGTACATCTCTTTCGACAGTTTCTCCTTTAACATCACAGAAGAGCCCAACAGTTCGACCTTTTTCATGTGTTTGATGGTTAACCTGTCCTCCAAAACTTGCATGTTATTCCCAGCCCCAACACATTCAGATACCCACAGAAAATAATCATCAGTACGCCTCCGAAGAAAACGCATTTATTACACCGAAAGCCAAATTTATCAACATTTTAGTCCAAATGTCACGTTTACTTTCACATGTTGCGGTGATAAATTCCCCCTGTATATACTCCAATCCGCCGCACAGCTCATCACAACCCGCATCCCGCCCGGCAGCAGACGGCTCCCGGACTAAAACACCGAGGCCGGAAGGAGAAGCCCACACTGTGCCGACCGGTACTTGGTCTCCCTCCGCCCGGCACCACGGGTCCTACCCGGGAGGAGGCTGCCCCGCTCCCGCTACACCTCAGGCACGCCGGGCCGGCTGCCGGCCACGTCCTGCCCTGCCCTGCCCTCCCGCAGGCAGCGGCGCCGCTGCCCAGAGCCGCTACCCCGCAGGCCGGGCCGGCTCCCCTACCCGCCCCCCTGCCCGTACTCACTGCCCATGGCGGCGGGGCCAGCCGCTCCCCTCCGCTGCAACCACCGCCGCTGTCGCCGCCGCTACGCTCCGCCGCCGGCCGGCGCCGTCACGTGCCGCCGGCGCAGGGCCCCACCCCCTGGCGCGCAGGCATCGCTCCGGACGACTATCGCTGCCCAGCTAGCACGGCGCTGCCGGCGCGGCTGCGAAAAGCGGTATCGGCCCCAGTAGGGGCTCTCCGAGAGCCACCCCCCTGCAGAGCCCGAGGTGAGAGAAGCGGGACCCGCCGCAGGGAAAGCAGTCACTGGCACAGGGCGGATCAGGCTGCCGGCGGTCAGCCACGACCGCGAAGGACCCGCTGGTGGCAGCGCTCCCAGAGTGCTCCGAGCGCGGTGATGGGAGAGGCCTCACAGCACTTCAGCCCCGCCTCACAGCGCGTCAGCAACGCCAGAGCGCCTCGTGGGAGGAGAAACTCATCTCTTCCTCACTCTGGATCGCAGCCGTGCTGGGATCCTGTCAGTCCTTAGGAGGTTTGAGTAAGTTTCCTTGGTGGTGGCGAGACCCTGGCACATAGAAGCTGTGGCTGCCCCATCCCTGGCAGTGTTCAATTCCAGGTTGGAACAACCTAGTCTAGTGGAAGGTGTCCCTGCCCGTTGTAAGGGGTTGGAATTGGATAAGCTTTAATGTCGCTTCCAACCCAAACCATTCTGTGATTCTACAAAAAGCTTGTTTTCCTGATGTGTTTTCTCCCTGTCACCAAATTACTGCTGTCTTTAATGAACTGCTCAGCCTAACATCTCATTCCTTCCATGTCTTTTTTTTCTATTCCCATACTTCTCTCTGAAAACCTTGACACCCCATAATGCACAACTGCTGCAACACTTCCTGTCTGCCTAGTTAGCTTCTCTGCTATCTAACAGCATGTAAAGCTTCACTTCTGCTTGTGTTAATAGACCACAAAACTCTCCTGTCCAAGGACTGGGACCTGCTCAGTTACCCAGGTGGAAAACTGCCTGGTGCATGTCCTACATGGGTGGAAGAACAAAGTTAACCCCTAACTCAGCACATGCTTTGTATTGCTCCTGGTAGCAGTTAGCCATCAGGGAAGAGTGGTGTTCTGGAGGCAATCTGCATCAGAAACACCAACAAAAGCTACATTGAAGCTCTCCCTCTCCATGGCATGCCCGGGGGCTCCATGGCACATCCATGGCGTGGAGAACTTCCCAGGTAGGAGGTAGTGTCACTCTTCAAGCTTCTAGAAACTTCTTTGGCCTCTACAAAATACGGTTCTAAGACATTGCATGATCCCTGCAGCCTGCTTTTAGCCCTGCAAGCTTGATGTGAAACTGCTGCTTCTCCACGTGATTAAAACCAGTGGTGCCTGAAGCCTTCCAGAGCCATCCAGCAATGTCCCCCCAGGAATCCTGCTTCAACCACTTGCACACCCAGCAGCTATGCCCAGATTTCATTCCTGGACAATAGGAAAAGAAATGAGAAAATCCACAACACTCTGCTAGAGAAATGGCTCTCTCCCAGGCATGGGGAAGCATTTATTGAACCAAACAGCACTAACACCTATGTGGAAACAGCCACTGTTTTCAGTGGATGGTTTCCCAGGAAACCATCAAGTGCAAGTAAGCAAGGTGACACAAGGTATGTTACAGCCAGCCTCACTCATCTGCCCCCTGAACTGGATTATTTTTATTTATTTAAACTTTAAAAAGATATTTGTAGAAAATACTACAACAGAATGAGAAGTATCTACAGTAACAGGCACCACCTCTCAACTCTAGCTCTTCCCTTGTGTGAAAAACTGCTTCATTATTGCAGAACTTGTTCTTTTATTTTCCATTTTGGAGAACTAAAGAGTCGTAAGGGTCTGGCTTTTGTTCTTCACCGGAGAAGGCACCAACCATGAGTGACACAGGAGTTGTCTGCCCACTGAAGACTTAGATAAATGTCTTAGTAAGGATGTCTTCCTGCTGCTGGCGGTGCAAGGTTCCAATGCCAACTGCTGGGGCTGGTAAAGGAGGTCTGCTCACAAGGCGGAGCTGTAATTTGAG
>JAVHNF010058928.1:4221-16067 GCA_034783455.1 Micropsitta finschii
CCAAGGCAGAGTAGAGGGGGAGGAGAACCTCTCTTGACCTACTAACCACACCTTTTCTAATGCACCCTAGGATGCCAGATCCCATGAACCTTCCTCCTGAACATATCCCTTTAGCAATCCTCTTGCTAAAATCTGCCTCACAGCCATACAGAGAAATCTCATCTTCGTTTAAGAGCTGATTTTTAGATAGCTTTTTTATGGCATTATTTTGTATGGATTTGACTTTCTGTTCCTCTACAATGTATCCTCAAATCACATTTTACCTCTTCTCTCCCTCCCCAGATAATGGGCCACTCTTGGAAATGAGCAACTCTTAGTTTGGTTTTGGGAACTGCATGAAGCAATTCTTTCACATTACCATAACTGAGTTTCCCGTTTTTACAGAACCATTAGAGAAACTTTAAAGGACACTCTTTGAAGTACAAGAAGCTTCACTTCACTATGCACCAAATCTCTCTCTATGACAGCAAATGTCCTTTCATCAAGCAGAGGATTCTTGTTTTCCTGCCCTGCTGAAGGCTGCAGCTGTTCGGTGTTGGTTTAAACAGCCACAGCTACAAGTTCTCACCACATTAACACCCATCACACATTTGTGATGGGCAATTGAGCTTCAGTAGTGCATATGTATTTAGTGGAGTGCCTTTGGTGCAAGACACAGGCAAATCGTAAAAACAAAACAAAAGTGTTAAGAGCTTTTCTTTTTAAAGCCATTAAAACTGATAGAAAAGGGAGACCATGTGTTTCTTTCACCATAAACAAGGCATCAGTATTCCATGAGTTGCCATTAGGACCTTATATAGGCACTGTTTGAGGGGCCAGGGTCTGCACCCTTTTGGTGTCTTTTCCAAGACAAGAGAGGCTGGAGACATAGCCCATCCCCTTCTCTTTACCTTCTCAGAACATGCAAGGTAAGATCTACTTTCTTAATCCTTTTACTTTGCCCTCACTGGAGACTGAGGCAGATACATGATAGGGATTGAGATGGTAAGCCACAATTTCCTTACCTATTCTTAAAATGAAAACCAGAGTGAGATACCCTCCTTCTGCAAAGCCTTTGATGAGTGAGCACCACTTGGAGCGTGAAGGGTCACCAGAGCATTGGTTGAGGGGGCTGATGAGATTCAAAGGTCATATCCACATGAAAATATTCAATGACCAGAAGTTTTGCTTGCCTGCAGCTGGCTTTGCTCTTTTACTGCAGCACATGCACGTCATCTGCTTTTGCTGGTGACACATCCTTGATGCAAAATGCTGCATCAACAGAAACCATTGTGCAAATTGGCTAGGAGCCCAGGGCTAATAGCTGCCAACGTTGCTGGGGCTGCTGGTGACTGCTCTCTGGCCTTGTGCTCATAGCTTTCTGTCAGCCAGCGTTAGTGGGAATATGGGTTTAGCCTTGAAGGTCAATATGATTTTGTCATGAATATGAGAAGCAAGATTTAGGCCCACATGGTCTAGGGGACATCTTGCACAGTTTCAATACTTAGCATTAAAGAACTTCAGGAATTCCTTAAATCTTCTAAGGCAATAAAAACACATGCATTTCTGAAGTATGTGTTCTGAAATAGCATCACACAATACATTATTGCTAAAAAAGCCCCAACTTTCAAATATTTTGCAATTAAAAAATTGCGTACTGAAGAAGGAAACTACTGTAGGATGGTCATCAGTTGGAAGCAAAGGGATGGGAAAAGATGTGGTTGTAAATCCCAGTCACTATTTCCTTTTAAATCAGGCCTCTGCTTCTGTGTCTTGCTTCTAAAATCTGAAAAGAATTATCTGGCAATAACAATAAACAAAGTTTTTCCCTTCTTGCATGTTGGATGAATTATTTCATTCATGGTGGAAAAGCTCATGAAGATCACACTATAGAAGATCATTTATTATTTATTACAAACAGCCCTTACACACAGCTCAAAACCAGTAGAAGGAAGTTTACTAAACTGAAGCAAAACTGTGCGCTATGTCAGAAGACACCAAAAAACCCCACAATGTGAATTATTATTTCAGGGTTTTTTTTCCCCATTTATGCAAAATGCATGATCCACATGAACATAAAAGGTCAAAATAGGGATTTCTATGTCTGCAAAGTTCCTCAAGATGTTAAATAAGTTTGGAAGGCTGCCCTCCTGCTGAGCGACACAAGCCCTAAGGAGAGCTTATAATAAGAAACAATTTCTGGAATATGCTAATCAAAGATCCTGCTTTGTTAATCAGATTTCTACATGACTAGGAGCAGATGCTCATCATCTGCAGAAGAAAAGACCCTTGGGAATAAGATGAAATGCAACAACCGTATTTGTCATCACAGTTCTTTTTGTCCTAGAGCAATGAGTTTGAAATCTTTGATAAGGGAGAGCCAAAAGTACAAATAAATAAATGAAAGTGGGAAGAGGAGGAGTGAGGAAAAAAAAAATACTAAGTTGTTTATTGTAAAGATGTTATTCTATCAGCTTGAAAAGAAAACTGCAGCCATCCTTTTTCTGTGTCAAAGAGTCTGCATATAGTTACTCAGGTTTGCCTGCCCCAGTAATAATAGAAATACCTTAAGCTTGGCTTTAATACGTGATATGGTTAATATTCCACTTTTTCTTTAGACTGTGAAGGTGAAATCAATATGGTTGGTTAATCTGACCTGGCAGTAGCTGAGGACTGGTTCAAAACTTCTGGAGGGGATGTATGCCCAGCCAGTATTAAAATTAAAGGTTTCACATGAAAATAAATTCTTTCATGAAACCCCACTCAAGTCACTATCTTTTTCATGTTGTTTTTCATGTTGTCCTGAGCTCTTCCCATGCTGTTCAAGTCTCTGCACAATTGGTCTCCAAGAGAAATACCCATCCCAGGAGACAGCTGGCTGAAACATAGGGAAATGCAGTACCGCACATCTCTCAGTATAATCATTCGCAGAAGCTTTTTAGCCTGGGAAAATAGAATCTCTGGAGTTTTATCTGAGCTCAAAAGCCTCACTCTTCCTCACTGCGCACCTTCATGTTTCTGTTGATGACTCTTGTTTTCTGGCCTACTGTCCTGGCACTCTGAGCTGTGAAGTCTCTTCCTGCCTGGCAGAGCACAAGTGAAGAAGTGTTTAGATGGACTCAAGTTTCTGCTCCATTGGCCACAATATTTCTGTAGGAAAACTGTACTCATAGGTCAGCTGATTGCACTGCAAAGGGGAAAGGCTTTCATATATAGGCAGCGACCCAAAACCTGTGCTGGGCCCATTTGTAAAAATAGAGGTGTGGAATCAGAATTCCTGCCACTGAGAAACTAAAGACTTGCATTCCCTTTTATTGCCGAGTTTTTATTACGCATAGCAACCTAAATTCCCTCTTAAAGCTTTGAATTTTCTGTGGTTAACATACAGAGATACCAGAGTAATTGGAAACAATAAATACCAGTGATTGCACCAGACCATTAGCAACCTCCTCTTGCTATGCTGTCATCTCTTTCTAATCCCCAAAGGATTACAAACATCAGCAGCATCCCAAAACCCTTTCTCTCCCAGCTCCACAGAGACCACCAGAGAACGTTTGCTCATGAACTGAACCTACTTTCCTCTCCCCTACCTGTACCATCCACCAGTCTGTGAGTTTGCAATATAAATCAGTGTTGGACAAAGACCTAACACCAGTGTTTGAGAAACTTTTCTACTGCATTTCATGTTTTTATATATTACCACAATAAAAGAAGTCTTACAACTTGCAGGAAACCCCTTAGTTCAGACAATGGCAGTACAGGGAGAACTTGCTTTGTAAGGCTGTAGCTCCATAAGCTGCAGTTGTGGGTCATCATGTTAATCATAATGCAGTACATATATTTTTCACACATCTGACTTTAAAAGGGTGATAACAAATAAGTACTTTCAATGTCTTGCAGCAATGGATGTGCAATCCTGCAGAAACTGTACAACTAGTTCACAGCAAGATTTATGAGCTTGATTCTGGTTTTATGACCATTTGTTTGGGGGAAAGGAATAATTTCCAGCTCCCAGCTGCTTAGTGGAGCTGAAACAAACTACACAATCCCAAAAAATGGCATTATGTAAATATTTGGGGGGTTGTTTTCAAAGTTGCCTGACAATAAGCACTATGATCACTCACTGACGAAATACTTCTGCATAATGAAATGTCAGGAGCAGTTGCTTTCCTGCAATCCCCTTGGAACTGTTCTGACGATATGAGAAAAGAAAAACATCTGTTGACAAAGGTATGATGAAGCGGAAAACAGGACCTGCCTTTAATGCAGAGATACTAGTGTGTACTTTAAGACAAAAGAGACTGATAATAAACCAAAGGCTCTCAATTTAATGATGCATTACGTTATAGGTGTGCTGTTTAACATTCTTATGTATTACTTGATTCCAGCAACACGCCACAGGCAAGCATGAGAAAGAAGCTAGGCATCAGCTAGGCATCAGCTAGGGCACAGGAATGAGAAAGCCGTGGACTGAGCTGGCTCGGGCAGGCAAGGGCCAAAGGCTGACTCCTAACTTGGCTTCCTCCCCATTCAGCATGAAACTCAAAAGGCAGCTCATCCAAGAGGCAATGCTTCGAATTAGCATCTTGTCTCCACTTGCAGCGTGGTGACAGCCGAAGAGAAAGTGTGATCGAAGCAAAGAGGTTGACTTGGAGGAATTTTGCTATATGCTGCTTTGAAAACTGTTGCATAGCAAACGTGCAAGGAGCCACACTGCCAGCTTAAACATGTATTAATAAAAACCTCTATTAACACAGACCTTGATTTTTTGCTAGGAAAGGGCATGTTTTCAACACATGATAGCTAAAAACAGTTTTGGCTTTAATATTTCATGTGCTTAAAGCATAAACCTCCCCCCAGAATTAGAGCTTTTACTCAGCTTTAAAGTAGATAATTTATGCTTTTTTTTTCCTTAGGGTGAACATGGCCATGCATATTACCTTAAAGAGCACTCAGGTGAACTTTGTTCTGCCTCTCTAAAAACGTGACAGTTTCCAACACTCCAGTGATAAGCTCCAACCGATCCATGTGCTGAGTTTAGACTGCTAGCAGAGCTTAATCTGAGTGCAACAGGACTACCCCATTGCTCTTGTATGAACAAGACACCTATGTGAGCTTGTGGTTGACTGCAGATGGTTTCTGAATACAGTTTCCCCAGATTTTCCTACTTTACGTCATGCTGAGTGGCTGAGACCATGTTGTTCACTGGAGTCGAGTGTCACGTTTCTTCTCAGAGCTGAGATTGTTAATTCTGGGTTTAGAAAATGTTATTTAATAACAGATTACGCCCCCTGCCCTGTATAAATTGCAAATAATTACCAATGGCTTTTATTCAGCTTCTGCAAATCTCACCAGAAATCATTCTGCTTCATTAGGGAGAAAGTTGGCGTTAGCCCTCCCCCAAGTCTAGGGGAGAACATGTCTTCGATTAGCAAGCTCAGATATCTCTCTTTCTCTCTCGCATGCTTCCTCTGCATAATTACTCCGAGCAATTTGCATACAGAAATCAGTTCAGCTGAAAATTAATTACCCTAAGCCTGAACGTTTCAAACATGGCTGTGAATTATTTTCAGCAAATGGAATTTCTCAAGGCAGTCGAACAGCAGCATCTCAAACCGTCAGCATTTATTCCATCCCTGTGAAGTATCCTTGTATAGTTTTGCTTTGGAGGACTCTAACATTTGAGTGGCTGAAGCTGTTGGTATAGAGCATAGAAACATCTCTTTTAATTTTTACTGGCACTTTAGAAAATCATTTCTTACAACTGACATATAATTGCTTTTGACATCGCTAAGGGCCATCCAAGGCAAGAGATGCTTCAAAGGACTCTACAGATTTCCTTTTTGAAGCAGAGGATAAGAACCTGAGTATTTAAATGAGTTTCTTTGACAAATATACAGAAATCTGATGCAGTGAAAATAAGTGAAGGCAAAAAAAGATAGCAAATGTAAGTTAGGAAATGTGTGCTATTGGCGGATGTGACAATCAGTCACAACCAGCAGGGTAGGTATTTGGCCAGCGACTAGCAAAGAGACACACAAAAGACCAAAGTTATATTGCTAAGGAGTCATAAGAGAAAAGCTCCTGTTTTGATCTCTGACAATGAATCTTTCTGGTTTATATCTTAATATACTGCAAATATACCTCAAATACTTCCCTACACTGGGGCATGTTTTAAATATCTCATATACTAGGATATGTTTAGGGAAGACATTTATCTTTTTAACACTTTCTTTTGAATCTGGAAAGACAAACATCCACTGGAAAAAAGAAGCTGTGGAAGACAGCTGGGTACTTGCTTTGCTATTCAGCTAGCACCAGGTTCACTTCTAGCCAACAACTCTCCTGCCTGCAAGGCAAAGGTTCAACCAATGTGCAGGTACAGAGCACTCACGTGGTTCAATAAAGTCTAATCTGGCACCAGTGCCATGATGTTTCTCCCTGTTCCAAGCACTTCCATTATGTGATAATTTGTGCTCATATGTGCCATACCTGAGGGATGTTTCTGCATATCCCAGTAAGCTAAAGGCAAAACAGCCCTAAAAGACCCACAGACAGGACACTGGTCAGATGTTCCATTCAATTATTAATTCCAGGAAGTAGCAATGGTACAAAAATAACCCAGTTTTCCAGGACTCACAGGGCTTTGGCATATGTTTCATGACAGCAGCTCTACAGTTTGTTTTAGATTCCCCAAGGCCCCTGGGATGATCCAGCCTCAAGCTTCCTGGGATAGAAGTGTAGAGCTTCAAAAGACTGCTCTAATCTTTAGCTGGTGGAACATGAGAAAATGAAGAAACCTTTGCTCCTGCCCTGCAGGGAGGACACAGCTCTGCAGTATCTGTCTTAACAGATACTTAACAGGAGCTAAAAACTGTTTTCTTCAGTCAGCCTAAGGTCTCTGCTCTCTTTTCAAAGGAACTCTGTAACAACCCAGTCAAGTATCTCTAACAAGAGGCATCCTGATACTCACTCCAGATGATCTCCACCCTACCAGCTTGTTACTGCTTGGCCAAAGCAGTGCAGCTCTTTCTGCAAGAAAGCCATCACTCATCCCTGCTCCTGGGTGTCTCCATTCCCTGTCTCTCCTGGAATGAAACTGCTCTCTTAGACTTTCAATCACAATTTTCTACCAAATGAGTGTGAGGAAAACGAAGAGAAAGCACCTGGATCTCCACACTGGTACAACTGGCTAGCTGATAACTGCTTGTGCAGTGACTGTCAGTCAGATCTCAGTTTTGTAAGAAGCCCAGCCTGCACTTTCCATCTCTGTGATTGAACTTGGGTCCTGCGATACCAGCTGACTCCCTTAAATCTCTAGACCCTAATACCAGAGCAGGACGTTGTTTTCTCTTCAAAAGGCAATAAGATTTTATTCTTACCGCTACTGAGGAAATATAAAAAATACAAACTAGAAAGATTTAAAAATATCAAAGCCATACAATAGAGTCGGTATCATTATATATATCTCTATATATGATATTGCAGATAGCTTTGAGGTTTCTGAATGCTTGCACTTGACAGTCCTGTGGTAATTTTGAAATGCCAGATAGAATTTTGCCTGTGAACTGACCCAGACCACATCTGCTTTCTATTACGCTGCAGTGAACTGTCATTTATTTGGTGGGATTTCATTGATACAAATTATTTCACTCCAAGGCCAATGAAAGCAGGTTATACCTTCTTCAGAATATAATATTTCATTCATGTATAATTAAAGATACATCTTTCCCATTTCAGATTAATACAGACACCTACTTGGATTTGCCTAGGGAGAAGTCACATTGTATGTCATGAAACACTTCTGTGTTAATTCTGAAGCTGTTGTGATTTATACTTTAACTGAAGCAATCATATAATGAGAAAAGAATTACAGCGATTTAATTCTGGTATCAGTTTGTGAGATAGTGATCCCTTTCCCAACTTTTATTAAAAACTATAATCAAGTGTAATACTGTGAACTGAGCAGAAAACTGAAACACTATAGAACTCCTCTGTATTTTTCATTGAGAAAAATTTCTTACCAATCAAATTTGATTATTCCTCAACAGATATTTTATGTCATTAAATCTCCTTTGAAAACACGAACAACAAACAGATCTTTTCATGCTTAGTTTTTAGAGGTAATGCAGAAGCAAAAGTGCATCCCTGTTATTACTGCTTCCATCAGCAAATAGGAAAAATAAGGACAAAATGACTGCTTTTATGAATCAGTATTTCAGTACAGAAACCTACAATTCTTTTCTAAGACAGCACTATGGAGAGCCAAGCAAGCATTAAACATTCTGGATATGAATTCTCTGAAAGGCTGGCGTGTTTGCTTTGTTTGTTCACAGACTGAATGTCAATGTTGTCACAGTTACAGCAGTTCCCAGCCAGGCACCCTGTGTAGCTCCACATACTTGTATTTAAATGTTAAACTAGGTAAGACATTGCAGCCCTGGACATGAGAAACCCTTTACTTTTTCCATTAAGTTCTTTTGCTTATTTGCTAGGATAAATGAAGCAGAATTTAGCTCCAATCATTATCCCCTATTAGGTATAAAACGTAGGATCTCATTTTATGTTTAATTAATGAGGTACAATATGGATGGCATTCTTTGAATTGGTATGCCACGGAAGAAGTCCCAACCTTCCCCTTGCTCTTGACACTCTCAGCATCTTAGTGCATGGTTAGTGACTGTCCTAGTCAGTGGGGAAGGAAGGATGCCCTTAGATTGTCTTCTTGTTCTATCATTGTTTCTTTTGTGACTGGGGATAAATGAGTTAAGTCACTCTGTGCTTCCCTCTCTTGTTCAGCATTTAAAAGGGAGATAGTAATAGTCACTGTCTAGAAATCATGCTGGGGCTCTTGGAAGGCATCATAGGACCCAAGCGAAGGGTGAATGATTTGTAATGTAATCAAACTAGTTAAATTCTGCAGAACTAAGAGCTGTTTCATGTTCATTTGTGGCAGTCTGATTGTTGCCATGGAAACATGGGCAAAACACTTCGTTTCCTACATCAACAGAGGAAGATTTGTTTCCATATTAGTTTTAGTTTGCAATGAGCAAAACAAACACAAAGATAGGAGGCTTTTTCAAAGACTGATTTCATTCTGAAAAGACAGTTTCAGTCCTATCACACAGAAGCAGCTCCTGCCAACCTGATACCACAGTGGAAAATCCTGTGAGATGGGCAACATTCTGCAAACACCTCTGGATTAGGGATGAAATAGAAAAATCACAGACCTATAGGTTTATAGGTAAAGAAGTCACTGTCAGAAGAAACCACTAGAATTAAAGTTACAGGGATTTTAGCCATGAGACATGACCGAAAACCCCGCTACAGAATGATCACTGCTGTACTACACATGGCTTATACATCACCTACAAATCTGTGCAACACAAAACACATCACAAGTGTAAATTGCTGGAGGCTGGCTGGGTCAATAGATTGTTGCCTAGTGTAATTTTCATTGCTTTTGAGAGCAATTACCTAAACAGGAAATGATGAAGTTCTCTCTGGATAATCAATTAGTCATATAATTGGTATCTGGAAGAGGCTTAAATGGGAAATAAATGAAAGGACAAACATCTGTCCTGCCTGTTTCTAAAGTGTAGTAAATATAAATACAGCAAAGAGAATTCCTTCTTCTAGCATGAGTTTAATGAAAAGAAGTGCTGTGAAAATCAGTAAATATCTAATGACATTCCTCGCAGTGCAAGAGAGAATCTCTAATGTGAAACAATCAAGATGAAAATTCATAAACTACAAATTCATTTTGTAAAAATTAAGTCCACTCTGCTGGAACTGACCAGCCAGCACTGGAATTGTGCCCAAAGGCAGGAATTTTGAACCTGGGAGTTTCTAAACAACAGGAAATTGGTGATCTTTCTGCACAGAATGAAGTGAAAGGGTAAAATAAGCAGCTCATCTCAGAAGTGGAAAAAGCAGGCTGTCAAATAGGCTGGAAGATAGAAAGTGGACACAAGGAAGAGCATCAGCATTGGAATTTAGAAGTGTCTAGTGGTACCATAGCAATGAAAATATGAAAGTATAGGACTTGTATACTCCTGCAGAGCAATGCATGCAGAAGTTAAAAAACCCAACACAGGGGTCTTTCTACAGGCTTTTTTCTTGCTATACTTCAGTTGCTAAAGCAGTGTGGAAACTGATGATCAACTTTTAATTCATACAGCTCCTCTCTTGGTTTTGTGACCTCTAAATTGATTTTGAACACCACAAGATCACCTCTACAAAGCTGATGCTAAAACAACACCCTTTGCACTTGCTGTTTTATAGTTCTCGGGCAAATGCTAAAATTCAAGTCTCATTAATGCATTCCAGGGCATCTTGATGTATCTTTTGGTAAGTAATTGATAGTAATTTTAAACACATAGGAACAAGGTTTATTGAAGGCATTAAATGGATTCACAGTTTAATTAAAACGCTTTATGTTTCTCAGAAAGCGATACATTGATGAAGATGTCAACTGACAGAGGAAAAACGCTATTTCTCTTGCCGATACTTAGCTAAAATAATTCTGAAAGAAGACACTTTATGAAGAATTAAAGTTTGAACAGTTCCTTGTGGATACTTGGGTAACTGTCTGGAATAACTAAAACATTGTTTTGTCCTTTTCCTATAGAGCAAGAGTTGAGGCTGCCTCAGGCGATACAGCAGCAGATTCTGTAACCTTGCACTCAGCATGGTAGTTAAAATCCACTTCTACAACAGAGCAGCAACTGCTCATAGGAGAATTGCTTGATTTCTGAAACGCTTAGGAAAGAAATGCCTTGAGAAAGAGTGAGCTTCCTGAGTTATGGAGCAAGACTGAATTATTCAGGGTTCCTGATGTAGATGTTACTTTTTATTAGAACAAAGATAAAACATAGAGTTCTAATAAAAAGGAACCAAATGTACCAGTATTGCTGAATAATTCAAACACAAAGTAACAATGGAATTGGAAACTGGGTTTTACTGTCTTCCAAGGACTACACATTACATTTCCAGAGACAACTCGTCTGACCTGTCTCTAGACATATCTGCAGGCATTGCCCCAAGTTCAAGACAAGAATAATGTGAAGAGGAAGAAAGTGTTACCTCCTTCCCTGCTTGCTCACATAGGGTTCAGCTTTGCAAGGTCCTGAAGTCTGTAAACCTGATTGAGCACCTCTCTCAACTTATTTTTGCATATGACCAGTTTAAGTGATAAAATGACTCACATGAAATGAGGCCAAAATTTTGCCCTGTGTTCACCCACATCAGTTTTATGCTAGAAAATCAATACACATGTAGTGACATCCAAAAATTTGTAAGAAATGTCTAACTTTAAATACCAGATCTCCAACCACATCTTTGTAGTGTGTGAGGTAGCTGCCTTGGAAAAAGTGGAGAAAGTAACAAAAATCTGTGAAGCATATAAGCTAAAATGTCTTTTGACCACCCATTTTTTAGACATAAAGAAAACAAAAGGTACAACTGGAAACCAGAGGAACCACAGGAGTTGTTACTGTAAATTATACTGTTTCGCCTCTGATTTTATCAAGCCTGTCCAACAACAAAACAACACATTCTTGAAGTAGTAAACTGACAGACTCAAATAATATCTATTATATATCTATAATGTACATTTTTCCAGGACTGTTAAATTGTAAGGCTGAGAGACTCTGTCACTTTGCTGAACTGGGATACTACCAGTCTTCAGACTTCAGAGAGAAGATAAGGTCTTACCAACACTTTCAAGCAAGACTAGTAATACTTGAGAAGGCTTCTCTCTGCAATTCTGATGATTATCACATCAACCTCTGCATCAGCAGAACAAAACCTACAGTCCGTATGAAAGATCCATATGATTATCTTTGTACTTTAAGCTCTTTTTTAAT
>JAVHNF010058933.1:5000-15445 GCA_034783455.1 Micropsitta finschii
TGTTTTGTTTTTAACTGGAATCCTACAAATTAGTTTCTTTGTTTTAGTCTGGAATTCCACAATTTTATTTTTGTTTTGTTTGGTTTGGTGTATTTTTCAACATTTTTTCACAGCTCTCACCCTCGGGATTTTTGGGAGCTCTGCATCCTGGACAGCTCTGCAGTGATTCACTTTTTTGTGTTTGTTCTTTTCGGTTTTGGGTTTGTTTGTGTTTGTTTTTCTTTTTTTTTATAAAGTTGCCCAAAATGCAAGGGATGTGCATAGGTTTACAACTTAGTCAGAATAATATTTTACTTTATTCCCTTGGGTACGTGTTCCCATGAACGGAATGTACTTTGCTGTAGATTACAGGTTTTATCAACACAGATACACCAACGGCATGAACGCTTGCGACTGTCCACATGCATTAAGAGTCAAGACCCAATTTCAGATTTCTAAAAGTTTTACAGAGTTCTTCAAAGAGACAGTATCACGTTATCTGGATGTTACACAAAAGTACTTAAAAATGCTATCCTAGACAAAAAAAAAAGCGCGAAAAAAGGCCTTTAAAATTTATGAATTTGTTTCGTAACCACTAGACTAATTACTTCAAATAAATAAAGGAAAGCAAAGTATTCCAATCCATAAAACCAGACTCTAAAAAGAATGTAGTGTTCCACCCCCAAGTTAAGGTAACAGAATCATATTATTATTACTATTAAAATAGATTATAGAAAGCAGCATCTATTTTGTGCAGTTTTTAGGGGCCCTTGAAATAAAAAGCTATGATTTCCAAAAATATAACATTCCAAAGGACTGAATAATACATATATTTAAAGATACATTTTATTAAAGTTTAGGAGAAATGATTAAAAAAAAGATACTGTCTCTTTAAATTAGTGTTTGATTTTTTTTTCCCCCTCCTCCTATCTATTCGGACATGACAATAATTATATTTTAGGTCACACTACATCTAGGTAGTCTCTAGGGGCCAAGACCTGTTGACACAAGGTCAATAACGAAGAGGTTTTCCATGTATGAGGTGGTTCCCAGTAATGACAGATTTTTTTCTTTTCAATTCTCTCATGACTGGTCTAGTAGACCCAGGAGACTGGGACCCACTGTGAGGCTGTACACACAAGCTCGATGGCTTCCTCCAGGTGCCTGATAGTTTCATCAATTTCATTGTTGATAATTGTTAGGTCAAAGTAGTGTGCATATGTTCTCTGTAAGATTTCAGACTCCTTCTGCAGACGCTGAAGAGATTCATCCTGTTAGGTGGTCAGAAAAGAAAATGGGAGAGAGAAGTTGGATCCTTTTGTACGCTTCTAAACCAGCTTTCTAACTGTTACTTACAGAGAAGGAAACAGGCAAAAAAGCCTTAGGGAGGTCTAGGTGGTTTAGATCTCCCACCTCAATCTATGGAAATTGCACGGGAGAAATGGCACAATTTCTCTCTTGGAGCTGACACTCAAACAGCACTCAGATATTAATATTGAGACAAAACACGAGTCTAGTGTTAACAAAGCAAGGTAGAGGATAGAAGCTTAGAAAAGCAGCACAGACATGAGCAACAGAGACCATATATGAATAAAATGTATGAAATGCACAAGTATGAGCACAAATTTGGCCTATATCCAGGTAAGAACATGATAAACAGGGCAGGTATATTGTCAGGTATCAGCTATTCCTGATTTTGGTAATGTTTTCTGTTCAGCATCAGTCTTCTGGGCTTACTTCCTTTAATAATAATTTTCTGATAAGGAAGTTTCCAACCCATGTTACTTTGTGGTTCCTATTTCACAGCATGCCATTCCCCGCATCTCCTAGTGTGAGATCATGAACAAAAAACGACATAGCCCATGCTCAAGAAGGGCAGGTACAGCAGACTGGTGCTCTCCATGGCTCAGTGTCAGGGTCCTTACAGAAACAAGCGCATCCTACTTCATGGGTGCGCTGCTGGACTCCATGCAGCCAGCAACGCTACAGTGATGGGCTTTGTTAGTGAGGTCTGCCCTTCTGAGAGATCAGGGCTGCAAACGGTTTCTTTCTAATGCTCTGCAGCAATTACAAATTTGAATTTTCTTCCTGCAAATTCCCTTAGAAATAAAAAAAATACAACAAAAAACCCAAAAAAACAGAAGAAAAGAAAATAATTTGCTGCTTTCATGAACCTTGAAATAGCCACAGGAAAGTGATCAAGTCCGTTCTGCCCCATAGGTTTGGGGTGGATAGGGGAAAAAAATTATATATGAACAGTATAAACTCCTGCTGCTCTGTTGTATCTATAGGGTCATCCTGCTTGATCAGCCAATTGGGATACACTTCATTATAAGAAAGTTTTAGGCTGCAGGAAGTACAGACACAGTGCCTATAGCTGTTTTCACAAATTATTCTGGGAACAGACTTTAATCCATCTAATAACAGATTCCCCTCCTCCCCTTTTTTTCTGTTTTAGCTTCCAAGTATTTAGAGTGACAAGTAGCTGTGGAACAGTGGCTTTCAAGTCCTCTAAAGGGAATAACCTGCATTGAGACAGTTCTCCTTCCCTATAGCAATGAAACCAGCCACTTCTGGAGAAGTTCTGTACTAAAATTACAGTTCTGCTTCTCTTCAGAAGCTGTAGTCTCAAATTGGGGAAGGGAGGGTATGTCTCCTTCACATGATAATCACTACATATTTCATTCCAGGTTAGACAAATACTCCCCACATGCACTCTGTACAAGGGATGCTCCTTATATGGACCATTGTGCATTGCCAGCTATTCCTGGAACTTCCATAGAAAATACTAGTGCATGGAAATATAATTTCTTCTATTAAGAAACTGGACAATATGGATCAATGCTAATATTAAGTATTTTTATGGAGTGTTTCATACGGCTTAGTGTCATTGAGCCAAAAACCTAGTTAGGTACACTGCCAACTTCTCATGGATTCCAAAAGAGACATCAATTTATAACAGCAGAGGATCTAAAGTTTTCTGCTTAAATTAACCTACAAGGAAAATAAAACCATATTTGTCAAGTGGAATATTTCCAGTGCTTTAAATACATTTAGCTAAGATTTATTTTATGTTTAAAGCCAGTCTTAACAAAATCATATTGCACCTATAAAACAGTTTTAATCTCATGGCACAAGGCTAACAGTACACGAAAACTCCCCATGAAACCTCAGAACTGTTAAGTCCTATGAATAGTATTCAAAAAGCTACATATTTCCTGTGTCATCTTTACATATAAGTATGAGAATGAACTTTTCTCAGCAAAGCATCTATCTTACTGTGACTGACAATAAGAATCTTAAAAACTTACATAGTGATCTCATTTTAGGAAACCCCTCAACTGGTACATAAATAAGAATGAATACTAATTTTTAGCTTGTACATATAGATGCCACAAAAGTGTTTCAAAAATTAATTGATTTTTAATATTTTTCTGTCTTAGATTCTTCTGTATTTTGGAATATCTAAACTTCCTAGTCTGTTGGAAAGGTAAAATGTTAGTTCTTTTATAAACTTTTAGGTGCAGTAGTAAGTTTGAGAAAGGCCATTGCAGCAGTTTTCAAAAAGGTGCAAACTTGCTCAAGTTTTAACAAAAAGAGGTTACAGTTCTTGATTTTTGTTCTATTCTGTGACCAAATTTCATCTGT
Organism: Micropsitta finschii; assembly: GCA_034783455.1. Classification (NCBI taxonomy): domain Eukaryota; kingdom Metazoa; phylum Chordata; class Aves; order Psittaciformes; family Psittacidae; genus Micropsitta; species Micropsitta finschii. The sequence goes on from JAVHNF010058933.1 coordinate 8,628, forward strand.
GTTTGTGTTTTGTATCTATTTGTACATTCAAAACCACATCAGACTTTGCTGTTTCCTCTGTGTAAGTTTTAAATGCATCTTTGAAGTCAACACTTCCTCAAAATTTTTGCTGTAGTAAGATCCTCTCAATTTCTCTAAAATTTCTGAATTAAATTTTGAATAGTGAACACCTCAGATTATTCTCCAAGAAGAATATTCTCCATCATTTATGCCCTCAATAGTGTCAAGAAAGAAGATACGTATTGAAATGCTCAGCTAGCTGCAGACAGACAAATGAGTGGCCACAATTTCATTAATTCCACATTTGGGAGCAGAACATCTCTGTCTTTTCTTCTTTCCTCAGCTCTCATGTAACAGGCTAATCTTCTCTCCTTCTGCGTCATAGGTGGGACAGAAAGGAGTGAAACATGGCTTTTATCCATGAAATCTCTCCCCTGTACATAATGGCCACAACTAGTACCTTTAGTATCTGAGGGCTGGGTTTCTTTTTTTTTTTTTTGCCTTTAAAGTACATAGGCCAATAGCTGCCACTTGTGACAGTCAAAGCACAGCCTAACAAATTACTAATATTCCCTTCTAAGGCTGTGAATAATGTATAAACATGGCATCAAGCCTTTGCCAATTTTGCTTCAACAGAAAGAAATTCTCCTCAATTTAAACAGCTGGGGGACTGCACAGTTCTTGAGAAAATATACTTTTATTCTTTGGTGGTAGGAAGGGAGAATGCATAGCTAAAATTCAGAAGAATTTGGCTCAATAGATTTACACATGGCTGAATAAAGATCTAGATCAAAAAAGTGGAGCCTGTCAACTCCTATTTGTTGCTGCCTGAGCAGTGTGATGTAGAAAACATCTGGAGGAAAGAGGAACTACTCCATTGTTTCCTGCTATCCTCTCTTTCTGTTTTAGCACAGAAATAATCTGATTTAAGCTTCCTTTGTGATTAGACAGGTGGCTACACTCTGGGAGATTTCCTATATGCTTTTTATTGGTTTTATGCTTTGCAGAATTGCTCATAGTGCACTGCTATATTCTGTTAGAAAGCATAATACTTTGTCTCCTGCCTTTTGCAGTGTGGTCCTTGATTACTGAGATACTTTGTGTGGTCTGTGACAGGCTAAAGTGTCTCAAGAGAAATACTTTTAAGATCAGGCCTCTGCACTGATTTTACCACAAAGTTCAGATCTACAGCTGTAAGACCAGAATTTCTATGCTCTAGTTTCTTTTTCACTAGCAGATGATTTTACTGCAGGTATATGAAGTCATCATTACATTAATTTTTTATTCCAATGGCAAAAGTAACATTAAATGGGAACAAGCGTATCTACATTCTAAAACTACTGAAATAACCACTACTACCTTGTCCGCCCCTAGCTGGTACTTACAGGCAATTTTCTGCACCATTTTGGCAGCTATGTACAATTAGTACGAGTGCGGGAAAATGAAAAGAAAAGCAAAGATGAAATTTAAGAAAACATAAGGGGGGAAAAAGGATAGTCATTTACAGAAGTGTTCTCAAAAAGTGTAAGTAAAATAAAGCAGGATACGAGGATAACAGAAAGGGATAGTAATTATGCAAATGAACATCTTCAAAAAGGAAGTATGAATGGGAAATATGGAACACACTCTCCACCTCTGTTTGCTGCCTTGCAGGCTGCTCACACACAGACAGTTTGCATATCTCCTTCATGCAGGCCAGTAAACCTTGGAAAACGGGATCCTGTATGTGGGTAAGGTCTGTTGCTATTATGATTTCCTGCCCCTCCCTTTCCTTAATTGATCCATAAATTAGCATGCTTTATAAGCATGACCTCAGTTCAGCAATTCATGTGCCTGAGTGAAACCCTGTTTGAAGAGACTTTAGTCACAAAAGCTTAAAATAAAGACGCAGCCTTACAGCATGAATGCAAATATTTATAACATAATACTTCATGGCAAAGAAATAGTAGTAGTAGTTCCCCACCACTACTATAAAAGGTACATTTCTGTACTCTTCCCAGCGTACCACAGAAAACATTTTCTGCCTCATATGAAAGGCCCCAAATTACCTCTGTATTATATCCTACAGCTGGAAGATTAAAAGTTAAGTACTACTGGCAGATGAGTGAGGGCAAGTAATATACTATGTGGGAGCTGAGACACAGGAATGCAGGCAACAAAACCGGGCATTCAGATAATTCCACAGGGTACCTGGCTGCCTGAACACTGTTATAAGCACAATGCTTGCCTGACGCATCTTAAGAACAGTTATTTTTTTTAACTGCTGTCATGGCAAAGGCAAAGTCAGTGTAGAACACAGAATTTTAGTATTTTCTCAAGATTGTACTAATTCACAGCATACACCAACACCTGCAGTTGGATAAACTGTCACTTCACTAGCATTGCAGACTGTGATGTCCTGAGATATCTTCATCTGTACACTCATGACATTTACCAGCTAGGGTATGGGTTCACAAAACACAATGAATGCTTTTTTTGGCATTGGTGCTTGTCAGAGCCTTTGTGAGATGCTTCAAAACTGATAAAAAATCCAATTTAGAGCTAAAGTAGCTCACTAAAGGATCTGGTATGTGCCATGGCCAGCGCAGAGTGGCAGTATGTGTCCCAGAAGTAAGTTGGAGAGAATCGGCTCCTTCATCAACAGTGAACTAGTAGAATGCCTCAGAATTCTACCAGTAGAATTGCAGCTCAAGGCCAATGTTTTTTACTCTTCACTTACTATTTTAATAATCATTCAGGGTATTGACATTTAATATGTTTGTCTTGTTCCTTATTTTCCTGCAAGCCTCTGCAGTAATGTTGCAGTTTCATACTTATGATATTGTAATCACATTTCTATAGAAACAGGGATTCTGAGTTTATTTTTGCATGATTAAGGAGACATGTAGGAGGCTTGGAACAGATTCATGATCAAATCCAATTGATTAAATACCTTAATATCATGGCTTAAAAAAGGCTGAGCAGATAAAGTGTTCATATAAATACTGTTTGCCCTGTTGTGAGCTCTAAATCCACAACTGCTTGATAACATCTTCGATATCAGTAGTAATCTGCAGAGTGGATACTCCATAAAAACAATGTAGGAAATTCAGGATGTGGACATCCATGAATACTTAACATTGTTCTAGAAGCAATGAACCCTTTAGTCAAAGCTTCCAATTCTTAGAGAACAGTCTCTGAAACTAGTAAGCCTATTTTTCACACGTATGTTTGCTGTATAGAAAAAATACTAAAGATGAAGGTGGGATGTCAACACAACACACATCCATTTCTTCAGTTCAGGCCAGCTGTGATTTAGTGCTAGCATTTTAAGTCATAACGGAGTAATCTGTGCTAATAATTTGTGAAGGATTTGGAAGCAGGTCTCTGGGCTAGGGAATGAAACAATATGTATTTTTAGAATACATCGTATGGATCCTTTAACTTGAAGTTTGAATTTCAAATTAGAAAAATCTGTTGCTAAACAATAAATATATCTCAATCAACTTAATAATGCTGCCATACAACTGTCTTTCCGCCTCTCAATTTACAGACAAGGAAACAATTAAAGAGGCTTATCTGCATATTTGAATCTCATCCTTAATTCTGTCTCTGATAAGACATTAGACTGCAATATGCCGTACCTCATTGATGCCTGGGGTAATCGTAGGTGCAGCAATAAAAACAACAAAAGGAGCAAACTCTGCAGTTCTCAGGACCTTCAATGCCTGGGTGAAAAAAAAAATCAGATACTTTAGAAGAATCCCCCAACAATCAATGTGAAACAAGTTTAGTCGCACAAGCAAAAGATATAAAATCATGATGCACCAACACTGGTACTTGTTTTTAACTGAAGAAGAATCAAGACCTTTGTAATACAGACACTTAGCTTATTGCATTATTTTACATTTTTGGTGGTTGAACTGTATATTTATCCTTTATTTGAGTTTTCAAGACAATTAAAGTTTTAGCATTTTCAGAGAGGCTCCTCCCATACAGTCTCAAAGATTAAGAATTCCATTTGCATTTAAACTGAATGATTAACAACAGGTAAAAAAATTTAGTCATGCCATAAATGGGGAAAAGAGCCAACTGTATTTTAGAATAAATACTGATTAGAATATTTTTCCTACTATTTTTTTCTAAGTTTTTCTACCAACTTTTCTTCATTATTATTCTCTGACACAAATAAAAATACAATGTGAGTGAAGGTTTTAAAATGTGAGCATAGCACTAATGTAGTAAATGCAGCACCAATCCCCTGAACCAAATCTATACAAAAAGAAAAGAATTATCATTAGAAGTTGACTCAGTCATAATTTACTGAGTGACACTCAGAGCTGCCATATGTAAAACTTTGGTCTAGATCCAAGCTAGACTGAAGTGCAGGAAAGGAAATAAGCATATGTCAGCTGAAGTCAAATGGAAGGACAAGATAAAGTAAGGCTAAAGGCCAGTGTTTTGCTTCTTCTACTTCCTGCATTTTCCAAAGTTTGTTTTCTTTTTAAAACCAGCAAACAGACAATCCACAATCCATTCTTTTCCCAAGCTAAAGAGGTATTCCTCTCTGCTGCTTTAAACTGACCTATGTATATTATCTATGCCAACATGCTTAAAACAGAGAGATAAATCCCATATATTAAAGTCAAGAAAACTCACATAACTAAGAGTACCTAAGGGAAAAAAGGCAAGTGGTGTAAGATAACTAGGAATAAGTTCACAGACAGGATGGTCTTAATGAGCTAAGATGGATGCATGAAGAAGCTAGTTAAGAAAGAGGATTCCTATACACATGGTAGAGGAAGTGTACCAAAGGTGGCTGTTACCAAATGTAAATATATGCTAAGAAAGATTAAAATGGCTTCTGAGAATCATGATGTTTCTGAATAATGCAAGTTGAAAAGGTTTATCAATAGAGTTTGCTTTTATTAGTTGCTCCATTTCAAGTAAGTATAAATGCTGCTCTCCCAAGAACTGTTAAATATGGGATTTTATTTTTCAGAACAGCACCACACCAGTATATTATGTGAACAGTCAGGTATCTTATTTCTGTTATGAAATTCTTAAAGAATCTGAAGTTCCTGAATCCATTCACAAAAAAAGAGAGAAGGCAGCAAATTTAAACAGCTAACACTGGTAACAATTTTAATTTGTCTTTCCTCCCATTTCCTTCAGTATCATAGAATAATATAAACATCGTGTTTGTGTATATTCATGTTGTTCCACTTAACAAAACATACAAACACATCCTTGTGAATTGAAAGTCATGACTACATAGATGTAACAAAGGAAACGTATCAGCATTTTCTACTGAAGATTTTATATAAGGAATGAACAATCTCTTGGTGTTTCTTTGGAGCCTGATTTTCCTTCCTGCCGCCTTCTGAAAAGTCTAATACCGCAACAAAGAAAGGCATTTATGAAGTAACAACACTGATCTGGTGCCTATGCAAACAGGATTAATATCGGTGATTGACCACAAATGTTTCTGACCATGCTCAGTAGTGATATGGAGCCAAGAGTCAGTCAGGAGAAAGACTACCATCTATAACAGCACCAAAGAGAAATTTTTGAAATATCTAAAACATTACTCTTAGCAGGCAACGACAATCACTTGTTTAGATACATGTCACTGGACATGAGGCTAATATAGTAAAAAGTTCAATGGTAAGCAGATTTTCAAGCTACAGTGGTTGCATACCAAGCTAAAGTATTAACTTGTTTCTGCTGTTTTTCTTCTAACCAGACGATTATCAGAATTCTACTTCACAAATTGATACCCTGGTGGTCCAGGGATTTTTGTTTCATATCACTGTATACATTACTTATCTACTGTGCAATCAATAAAAATAAGTGTATCTCAATAAGTTGGATTTGTGATGAGTCCCATTTTCATACACTTCTCATCAGTTACCTGAGGTTCTACATCAAGTATTGCAATTAGTCCCTGCTCATGGATCTTTCGTATTGTTTCCAGTTTTGTCCCATACATTGCATCCTCATGGCTGCCATATTCCAAATATTCATTGTTTGATATATCCTGCATCATTTGGTCATGTGATACAAAGTAGTAATTTTTCCCGTTTTCTTCATCTTTCTTTGGAGGTCGGGTTGTATCTGAAAATACAAAATATTTTTAGAACAAAAGCAATATTAGGCTTGTACATGGCATTTTGTTTTGTTTATCAATATTTATTTGCTGAATGATGACCTGTCAAATCATACATAGAACCACGAAGCATGAGCTTGAGGTAGGCAGAATGACAGAGGCTGGGAAAAAGAGAATAAGGGATTTGGAAAAGGTAAAAATTAAAAGGTAACAGAGGAAGAACAGAAGGTCATAAATAACCTTTAACCTGATCAAGACTATCTGACCCTATCAGCTGCTTTCTACAGTAAAAAAGGCCAAATCCCACAGTTTTTACACTTTCTAATCAATTCAGTTAACACCTCCATTTTACCCCAGGGGCCAGTACTGGGCCCAAGCCTGTTCAACATCTTCATTAAAGATCTGGATGATGGGGCATAGTGCACCCTCAGCAAGGATGCCAGTGATACAAAACTGGAAGGAGTGGCTGATACACCAGAGAGCCCTGTTGCCATCCAGAATGACCTTGACAGGCTGGAGAAACAGGTTGACAGGAGCTTTATGAAATTCAACAAGGGGAAGTGCCAAGTCCTGCCACTGGGAGAAACAACCCCATGCATTGGTACATGCTGGGGGCTGACGAGTTGGAAAGCAGCTATCCAGAAAAGGCCCTGAGGGGAGTCCTGGTAGACACGCAGTTGAACATGAGCCAGCAGTGTGCTCTCATGGCAAAGAAGGGCTAAAGGTATCC